>JACDRQ010000139.1:2985-105337 GCA_013841215.1 Hycleus cichorii | reverse complement strand
ATTATTGGACAGATTTTATGGTTTATGCTCCCAGCTTTAACAACCGCTTTGGGATATCAAAAGAGGAATACCGCGAGAAGTTTATAGTTTTATTATTTTTTTCGCTTGTCTCATCCCCTTGCGTTCGGTCTTCAATAAATAACGTCAAATTGGAATTATTAGTCGGCGAAATTTTGAAATTCTCTCACGTTCAAATCAGATCAACGCGATAATTGAATCAAATTATATTTAATGCAATTACCTATTTGGATGGCTGAATGAATTGGGGTCATTAAGAGAGGGACGTATCAATGGAATTGCAGTTTTTATAGCTGTTTCTTCTACCGAGATCTACAAATTGTTTGAATGTTTAAGAGATTGGTGGAAATTTAAATTGTTAAATACGACGACGTGAATGTCGATCTGGATTTTATTTGAATAAGAATGACAAGACTAGTTAATTTAACAAATATTGAACGCTATTCCAACATCAAATATTTCAACAGAATGCAGATAATGCAAATTATTCCGACTATGATCCATCAAATTAATCAATTCGAATTCGATATTTTTCAAATAATTTAAAAAAACATCCCCCATTGTTTGAATTGTCTCGGAAAATACGTGAGTTGTATGTTCAATTTTAATAGAACTATCTAAATGTCACATAATTTTTATATATGGAAACTTTCGAATATGTTTGTTTGACATCTTCGTGTTTGATAAAATTAAGAAATATTACGTAAAGTTTTAGCCCGACCGATTGGTAAAGACATAAAATTTTTGTTTGTACAAGTTCTACATAAATTTTATAGAACACAATGAAGGGCGAAATTGCTTTTTCAGTTTATTTCCTTATATTATTATTCGTTTCTTTGCTTCTTAACAAATGCATAAAAGTTAAAATATCTAAATCATTTATCTTTGCTTTGCTAAAATGACATCACGTCGCACTCATATGTCATTTTATTCTACATAACGAAGCTATCTACTTCTTTGTGCACGCGTATACAGGCTGGTTCTTATAACCAGATCGGTATTCTTGAATAAAAGTTCGTAAATAGTTCATTGACTTGTTTGTAGAATAGACGAGTGAAAATTATGTAATATTTGAATAGTTAAAGTCTAGTTGAAGTCTATAATCTTCAGAGTAGTTCATCTTTAAATGCAGGTCAAAAAATCTGCAAAATTGTAATTTCTACGATTCTGCTCTTCACAAAAACAAAACCTGGAACGTTTACTTAAAAATTGATAGTTTAGGTCAACTGTGGTTAAGAAAATAGGCCTAAAGTTGTTTAAATGTTTCTAAAATTCATTAGTTTAACGATTCAAAAGGCGAAAGAATTGAAATTTAGGTCAACAATGGATTGAAATGTCTAAATTGTGTACTTCTAGTGATTTAGTATCGAAATTAGTTTAAAAGTCAAAAACTTAATTAAAACAAGAGTTAACTCCTTATTGAGTTCGTATGAAAAATTGAAGCTTGTCATTTGAAGCCAAAATTATTTTTAAATTGAGAACTGAGGAGAATGTTCTACATTTAAACTGGAAGACGTTTAACTTATCATTGCCTCGTTTATCAAGTCCAGTTTCGAAATTTGTTAAAAATTATTTTAGAAACTTAGCCTAAATGAGTCAGCGACTTTGTCAAATTGTCAAAAAATCACTAATTTAATTAGAACAGAAGAAATTTGCTCAAAACTGGATTCAAATAGAGTAAATAACCTTCTTTAAGGTAACAAAATTTGCCAAAAGTATTGCTGATTTGGATAAGAAACTTCCAGAATTTGGTCTTGAATTCAAAATTTTCACCAAGACAGAAACTAACATTGAATTTTCGATAATACTCGATAAATTAAGAAAGAAAAACTGAATTTTTAACGATGCAATTTTGTGCTATTCTACTATGTGTTTCACTTAAATAGCCCCTGCTCTTATGGCAAATATTTTGATGATTTATCGGAACTCTCCTATTAAAATTTGAACCTTGTAGTTCATCTAAAAGCTAGTTGAGAAACGCTTGTTTTGGAAAATATCACGATATTCGAAAACAAATTCAACAGAAATGACTCAGAATGACTCAAGAGTACTTCTCATATAGTTTTGCTTGTCTCTTAATTGCATTCTAGAATAAATATGGAGTCATTTTGAATCGTCTGATGATTGTAACTCATTAAGAACGATAATTTTTGACCAACTTCTCAATGAGCTAAAGGGTTGCAATTTTGCTAGAGTGGCCCCATAAATTCTTAAAATATTTTTCCAATTTCTCGTATTGCTATAAGAGTAAGGACCATTTATGGAACAGTCGGTATATCGACATTCGCTGGGAAAATTAACGATTAGTAAGCCTTTAAGTCGAAATTTCGAATAAATTTATTCGACACTGATTGTGGGTGCTTGAAAAAAGGTCTGAAATTCCCCGATATTTTCCTTCTAGAGTTCTTTTTCCTATTGCAGTAAATATTTTCTTTATTGCTGTTGATTTGTTGTGCGGCCAGTTTGAGTTTTACTAGGTTGGAAAGGTTAATTGTCTGGAACTTTCGGAAACTTGTATGTGCAACATATGCTTTTCACCAACCCCGGCCCCTCCCCATCCTATTACTATCCATTTACCACTTTTAAATTAATTTATATCTTGGCCTATGTGCCGGAATAAACACAATGCCCACCGACCAACAGTTGTGCGCTTAAAGTTATGCGGTTTTCTGACTAATCGTTTGGTTTTTGGAAAATTATTTCATGTCATAAAGTCTTGCTGGTGTTCTATATTAAAACCAAACTAGAATTTTCACGATTCAGCTTAATTATATCTAAAGTTAATCGGTTCAAATAAATCTATTCAAAGATTTATTTTAATTAAAAACCATTCATTTGGGATAATTTAATAATAGATCTAGACGAATTCTTCTCGTATTTTGCGCACATTATTTCCAATAAATTAATTATTCATAGACTGACAAGTGGTAATAATCGATGGTAGCTTAAATCGAATCTTACCCCTAATTCTAACAACTTATACATCCATACAATAGCAATAGTGTATGGTATCTTTGTTGGATAGCAATTCGATCAGTGTAAAATGAGATGGTCGTACGTGAGATGGCGCCAGTATCAGAGGTCCTGTCTAAGGAGCGTGAAATATGTACGAAGAGCTAATGCAAACCGTCCATCTTAGTATATCTAGGATTGTGTTTCCGGTTTTTGTCCCACTATCTATATTCATGTGGGGCACCATCGGGGGCATAAGTCGGATTTTAAAATATGTACACGTCCCAAAAATACGCCTCTATTTCACCCGATCATAGCTTGAAAAGAATTTTATAATAACACAGCATCTTGTTTATCCTCTCGTGTATGTCGACATGTAAACAATAAAGTCTATTGCTTTTTTCTCGCCAATTCCATAAGTTTGCAGGCACGTCAAAACGTTGTTTGGTAGTCGTATTAAGTTGTACATAAGCCGCTTCATTCGTGTTTATCAACCGAAAAAAATCGTAGAAGCCGAAATTGAAATTCTTATTATAATCTCTTCTTAATTTTGTAATCTTTCTGATTGTGAAAAATCGATAGCATCATTGTACCAATCAGAGTTGTGGTAATAAATATTACAATTAGCTATAAGAAAAACGTGCAGGTGCATGGTTGTTTCTTGTCAGTTTGATCCAAGTGAATTCAAGCTACCTACCCGGGAGACTCGTTATTTATGTCAGCATTACCGAAGCCATCGCAACATTATGGCGGTTAAATGACAAGACAATAACTCTTCACTGTAGGATAAATGCATTTCATTCAATACCAGTATTATGGTTTAATGTCCAATTATAGTGTGTATGTTAAACTAATGGGTTGCGGGTTAATTTGTTATTTTTCTCGATAAAATTTCGACTGCTTTGAGAGTTTTAAAAATGTTGTTAGTTTCGAATCGAGGTAGAAAATCAACAAAATTTCATTATAATTTCGAAAAAACTGTGTATCCTGAAGAGTTGATGTCAAATTTTTGTTTCTATTCATCAGCAAGAGTATAGGGCCGGATTGAATCAATTTGGCCTTGGTTGAGATTTAGAAGCTCTCTAGATCTTTAGCGATACTGTAAGCGGCTAATATCATTGTTTGATCAAAGATTTCTCGTTTCTTTCCGAATAAATTGGAATCGCTAAGGCGAAATTCGAAAGAGGATTTGTTTCTCAAACTTAGAATACAATCATGAATTATAGAAAAAAAATTGGAGCATGTATTTTCTATATTTTTGCAAGATTTTCAATTTTTCCCCATAGTTTAGCCAAGATTTTCTTTCTAAATCTGCAAGAAATTTTCCGATAGGCTTATAGTTTTCGAAAAATCCATAAAAATATACTCATCTATTGATAATTTTGAAATTCTTCAATTTAACTGTCGTAATAATTGGATTTTCATACAATTGAATTTATAAGGGATATCCTGAGAAAATTTCAAATAGAAGCTTTCTGAATGGAAACAGTAGAAATTATCGAAAGAAAATGTAAATTGAATTTTTTGACAATTTTCAACATTTTTCCAGAAAACTAACAGGTGTATTGGTAATTTTCTTGACCATCTGGAAAACGCTTCTCATTTTCTTTACGCTTTGTGAAAATCATTTATAAATTAGTAGTATTGGTTGAAATATGGAAAAATATGTAAAAATTAATAATAATAATAATAAATTCAAATTCAATAAAAATTTTCCAAGAGGTTCATAAAGTAGTCTTTCTAAAACTATTTCACCCATTGCAGTATCTTTAAAAATAAGCGAGTTATCATTGAATAGCTCCCTTAAATCTTCGCTTACCCACTGATTTGGTGAATTTCTCTACAAAATGGCCCACTTAAGCCTATTGTGACTACTTTTTGTGGAAGAATATTGCAAGGTAAATTTCGATTATTCGGGGAGCAACAGTAACAGAACTAGAAAATCAACTAAATTTCATTATAATTTCAAAAACGGTCTGTATTTTGAAGAGTTGATGTCAAATTTTTGTTTTATTCAACAACAAGAGTGAATTTATTAAATTTCTATACCTTCATGACTATCTCTTGAAGTAAAGTAAACTAAATTTGTTGAGATTCGAAAAATTTCTCAGAGATTTGTTCCCGATGAGCTACAAGGCCTAACTTTCGCTAAAATCTCTGAAGACTACTCTATGAATCCTTATAATATTCTTGGAATCTCTCATCAACTGATAGGACGTATCTTGAGTGGATAAAATTGAGTGATTATTGTGTTTAATCAATTCGAAGAGACTTTTTACATATCTATTGAATAACCGAAAACTTGTCTTTTAATTAATTGTTCATTTAATTAATTGAGTAATTAGACTAAAAGCTTATTAAACTGAAACCTCAATGCTGGCAAGTTTCCTAAGTTTTTCATCAATCCATTTTTTTTCTATTTGATTTTGATTATTCTCCAAACAATTCAATCGTAGTAGAATTGTTAATTGTTGTTTTACAAAAAGTTACTAATCTTTATATGAGACTTTCATTGTTGTAGGAAACAATAAGTAGTACAGCTTCCGGTCCAGGCACGTTTCTCTAACGGAAAGAGAGTCATCCAGTTTATCCTATCTGTCAACATGCTTGAACCTTCACTCCAACAAGAGTATATAGAATGGGGTTCATGGGAAAAACGTGATCAGTCAACATAAGTGAATTTTATCTCGTGTCAACTGTTCTTATTATAAACTTTTCTACCCAACCCAAATTGTCTTGTAACACAATCCAAAAAGAATTCCAGAACACAATTAATGTTTTGATATAGGAGTGCGTAGAGATAATGCAACAATTTGAAGATGAACTTTTGTAACTCGATTCATTATTGAAATACTGCCAGAAATTGAATCTGGTTGGAATTGATTAACTTTTGTGCTTCGAGCTTAATCGTTGCTCAATCATCAAACGCTATCTTGCAAAAAAACAGCTAAAATTTGTAGAATTTCGAATTAACATCCAGTTTATAGTTTGCGATGGGACAAATTCCCATTTTCTAATTTTCAATTAGACACGGCGACAATGAGTTCACCTGGCTTGAAGCTTGCAAGTTGTTTATCAGATGGGGAGCGGTATAAGCAGACTTCTGGTTATAGCCGCTTATTCCAGACTATTCTCTTCACCGTATATACAAAAACACTATAAATCCGTAGCGTGAAATCGTAAATATGTCCAATTTAGGAAGCCACAACTGGTAGTGTTTATCCTTTCAACACTGCGACTATCAAGATTTGTCGACAGTTTTTAACAATGTCTGATTATCGTTGATTTACACCATGTAATTCAATTCAGTTCACGGTATTTTGTATCAATTGTATCTATCATATAAATTGCATTAAATTATAGTGGGATACTCTATAAAGGACTCCGACCACTTTTAATGACTATCAATTTTTATTTGTTGAATTAATGGTTTTATCGACCATTGAAATTTTGCCAGTATAACGATAATAACGGTTATAATAGAAAAAGTTTCCACTAAAGTGCTAAATTGTTTCCATTATTATTTATACGAATAGATTTCTGGTAAGACGGTAAACAAGTTAAAAGCTGACCCGTATTAGTGGGCGTCAACTGTTTGTGTGTGATCTTTTTAAGGATCCTTGTGGAACTTCACCAATGCCCAATGCAGGATATCCGTTACAATTTTTTCCTCGGTCCTATTTTACAAAAGAGTGGGAATATCACACAGTCAAGAACGATCCATCACAACAAAACGTACAAATCACAAACACACAAGTGGATCCTAACTGGATTAACCATTGAAAAACACAACGAGACTTCCACAACAAAAAGCAAATCTTTATAAAAGATAAACGAGAAACTGACCTCAATGCTGGTGTTTATTAATATTTCATTGTACTTAGAGCAAATCGAACGTGAATTATTCAACAAATTGAAATGACAGGAAAACAATCATATCGTGAATGTACAAATGTCAGAAAGTTGATTTGGTTCAATGGGCGGAAAGGCAGGTTTACAGTTGCTGTGAGAATAGAAGAGGGAAAAGCGCTTTGCTTCAAGTTGTGCTAACAGTTGTGACAAAAACGCAACCCCTTCAAGTTGGCGGCTTTGAAGGATGTGGCAGCTGTCAAGGATGGCGTCAGTATTCGCGGACATCAGCCTTTGACCTGCAAAATCAATTTGTTACATTTATATCGAAACATTTCGATTTTTCATCAATCGTTCTATATAAATGACAAATTGCAATCTTATAGAATCGTATACGACATAATTTTGTGGACATTTCCCCTATTGAAACCAGTAAATTTATCAATAAACGTTGATAATAGAGTGATTGATTATATTCAACATTAAGGATACGTTTTTTACAATTTCGATTTTGTTTCAACAATTACGCTATTATCATTGCGGATTACTGCAACTGAACTTGATATCAATTTAGAATCATTGAATATCGGTTCAAGTACTATTTGTCTACAACAGTAGTACACTTTACAAATTCTAGATGCAGTTCTATTAATTTCTAGCCCGACTACTAATGCATCGGTACTTGTAATTCCATGTAAATTGAATTTAAACAAACAAAATTCTATTTCATCAACGATGATTCGTTTTTCTCTTATTATTTTTTTCTTCCATCGTCAATATTACTCTAGTCTCGTGGCTCAAAAAACGCGTCGTCGTCTATACTCGCTTTGACAAATATTGCCAATTCATCTATGCTGGTTTATAAATGATGCATTTTCTTTGGTATGTACACATATATACAGCATTTGGGGCGGCGAGTTGTTTACTCCTTTCCACTATCAGCTCATACCGCAAATTGACTACAACAAATAATCTACGTTGTTTTTGTTAGAACCCTCCTGTTTCGCTCCCCTTTATAGATCCAAACATAAATCATTAGGATTCATTGGACGATAATAGGAGAGATGAGGTTGTGTTTGTTTTTAATGTTACAACATTTATCTAAAAATGCTAATTTGAGGCTCTGTCAAGCTGTTAATTACCACCAAATTCTAATTAATAGTATAATTTTTTAACACGTTTGAAAACTCCAATGTTTCAACTGTTGTATTTCTGTTATTGAATTTGTTTATTTCAAATATCAAACAATAAAGTTTTGTTGATTTGGTTTGGTGGAATTGTCGAATCGATCGTTTTTAAAAATATTTCCACTACATTGGAAATGCTAACTTTAAAATCAGATATCCTGCCGGAACCGATTGCTCTAGTGCAAAATGGTGGATGCGCCGTCTGTAGCTTGCTAAAAGTAATAGAGCGTCTTATAAAATCGAATTTTGTTGGGAAAATTACACAAATCAATATAAATAAAATTGAAACTGAACTCCCCTAATTTATCCCATTTTAATTAATTAAGGGGTAGTATTTCTACATCATTAGAATTCGCTTTGATTACCTTTATTGTAAACATTAGAAGTGCCATAATAGAAAGATCAGGCACAGATTTTTTAATTTGTTTCAACGGAAACAGAAGCGGAGATAGGAAAATTGTTAATTTTTCGTCAATTTTTTGGAGAATTAACCAGCCTTCTGAAAAAAATTCTTAGAAAAAGGAAAATATTGACTAAATTTTACGGAAAAACAAAGAAAAATTAGAAAAAAAAACATGCTTCAAGATTATGCTCTGTATTCAGAACTCAGTTGGCATTTTCAGGGAGTATTTATGAGCGCTTGTGTTTTGAAAAATGCTTTTTTTAATGATATGGAATTCAATACTATATCTCGTCAAATAAGGGAGATATCGGTTATTAAAAATTATAAATTTTCAGACATATAGGCCCTCAAGTTTCAGTCATTTTTGGGAGAAACTAAAACCTCCTGGAAGATTTCTTAGGGATTTGAAACGCTCTTTCAGTTTGTTGTATATTGTTAGAAATTTATCGAATAATTGATAATAATCATTAAGTTATAAGGGAAAACATGTACTCCACAATTTTCCTCTGTAACTTGAAGTTTATTGGACTTTTCCAAAGCAAAAATGCCTCCAAAGCTCCTTAAAATGTTGATTCTAATACTATTCTACCCATTCTGTACCTCCTCGAATAATCGAGATATCGATTCAAGTTTCAGTTAATTCTCGAATGTTAGTTTCCGTTATATATCCGCTTAAAAAGGTGTAAAAGAAGCCGAAACAGAACTGAAACATGCGGAAAATCCGCAATTATAAAACTAGCAACAGAAGTTTCAATCTTTCTTAAAAAAAAATACACGTGCTAATTACAGAAAAGTCCCAAATTGTTTTTTTTCAATATAAAAATAGAAATTTGTTGGAAAATTATAATTTCAACCCGTTCGAAAGGGGCGAGGAATCCCTGTTGTTTAGTTTTGAAATAACTTTTAAATATCCGGCTTTTTCGGCAAAAAAGCTGATTTTATAGAGCCAAATTCAACCCTTATTTTCACCATAAAACTTGAAGGGTAACAAAAATATAAAAATTGGTAATTCTAGCATAAAGGAGCATCAATAAACTGATAGAGGATCAATTATTTCAAGGAAAATTAAGAAGAAGCCCAAATTATTCAAACAATTTTGGATTTTACGTCCAATTTAACGAAATATTTATACCAACCAATTGTTGTACGTGAGCTTTACGAAAACAACAAAACAATAAAGATAAGTACCCAGTGGTTAGACAAACAACTTTAAGATAAGAAATTTTGAATTATGCTAAAATTCTCCCTAGCCTACACACTATTTCTCTCTAATCATTTACATTTTCCTTGAAAAAAAAACCGAATACGGATAAAGTTTTGAAGAAAAACATTCTCGTACACCACTTCATCAATGGTGCAACTAACAAGATTCCATATCGATTAAAAGTTACCTACCACCACCAACAATTACGAATACTTTTCAACTAATTTCGACTTTTAACAACTCTCAACTAAACTACCAATAATACGATTTTAAGTTGCTGTAAAGTTATAATTTTTTCTGATATTTCTAATTAAATTGCACTACAACAACGTAGAGATTTATTCGAAATATCAAAATTTTGAAGGGTGTGATAAAAGTCACCCGTCTATCATCATTTAAACGGTATTATCATCATCTGGATGTTTATAAAATGTTGGCGGCTTGTTTCACTATTGCCATCCATCTTTCCAGTCGACAATGTAAAGACAGTTGAGTCGACATACGATGCCCCCTGCTGTCAACAATATGAGATGCAAGGGGTTGATGAAATGCGTCGAGGGTGGAGCGGTTTCCACTTTTCGCCAGGCTATTCTAACGAAATTTCACAACACCTACCAAATAAAACCGAATGTGAAGACAATAAAAAAGATTTCTTATCTTGAAAACCAACCCCAATCGAATTAAAAATGTTTGCCAGTTCCAGTTTTCAGGATATATTGGAAACAACAACTTTACGAAGATTTTAGCTCAGTCTTGGTCGTTTCGTGTGTGTAGTTGGTTGATAGAAGCCACCAAATTGCTCAAAACCATTTTTTTGATCGTCTTTTGATAATCTAATTTTTAACCCCTAATTATGTACTGGTATTAGGGAAAATTTGTGAGTTGGTGTAAATTATTGAACACTGTTTGTGTTTGTTAAATATCGATGGCGATACAACGAAACGGGTGGGAATTGGGGCTGGAAACAGCGCTTAATTAGGTCATTTTGTTGAATAGTTCAGGAAGACCCTAAACAATCAGTTTCCGATGATACGATCTCTAATGTCAAATGTTCGCTTTTATATCCTGTAATTTCTCACTAATACCCAACTAATTTCACCACCGTAAAAGTATTCAAATTTGAAATCGTTCTTTATTGTTATTTCTCTATAAAATGTAAGCTTGAAACGATTCCAATAAGAACAACAACATCGATTTATTCTCTAGCTGTCTACTGTAGGAATGTACGTTTTCGACATCGAATAATTGACGGGATCGCGGGTATATAAAGTGAATTTCTCTCAACATCGATACGACAAGATATATCTCGAATCGTACAACAGAAAGTCAATACTCCTTATGGCTTACAGTCCGAATATAATCAACTGTTCCGTACTGATAAAGTGTCTTGATAACAACTGTGTTTAACTAAAAGTTGTCGAACATTTTTATCTTGAAGTATTCCCATATAAAGCCGGATGATTTGTTTTGCTTCTTGTAGTAAAAAACGATTACAGTATGGATTAGTTTCGACATTCCGCTTGCGCTTCTACTGGATTATTGTCGAAAATAAATAATAAATAGAAATAATTCTACCTGTCAAAATCATGCTGTGTATCTTTAAGTAAAGACCGAATTTGGCTGTAAACTGGGTAATATCGACAGATTTTCCACGGGAATTTTTCTATTTTATTGGTTTCTAGTTATGTTCTGTAACCATAAATCTTGTGTATGAAAAGTTTAGAGACTAGAAACTGTTGAAGAACGATCTCAGGTGGAAAGTTCTACCACCAATTTGAAGTTCTGATCACTGAGAAAACCACACTACTACAACCAAAACAACTAAACGTTATATCTTTTGATTTATGTTTTACTTGCTTTATGTGGAAAATTCGGTTGTATAATTTAATAATTCAAATTAATATCGGTTATAAATGAAAACAGATTTATTTTCTCTACAACAAGACGATAGTAATTTTTCTTTTTATTAATAATAGAAATAATTAATTATCAACACCTGCAGCTGTTTGTTGTTATAAACTATATGGGGATGATTTAAAATGTTTTCTGATTAGCTTTTCATTATATATTTATGGTAATTTTTATTCGAACACTATAATTGAGATTGTTCTGTTGCTATATATTTAAATTACCATTTTGAGAAATTGAGGATGCCAAAAAGGCGAGATTTCAGTCGGCAGGGTGCCTTAATCAGTAAGCTCTCTAGCTCACTCTTTTCTGTATAATGCGCCTACAGCAACGTCTGTCTATCCGTATATAATTATCACCTTTCATCGCAGACTGGAATTTCAACAAAAAAACAGAAAAAGGCGCATTTTGCTATTATTATAGAAAATTATATCGAGTTTTGCTGGTATTAATTGAAATTTGTAAAGGATACAAAAATTGCAACGAAAATTCACAAACGACTTGTTAACCGTGAAAATTTAAGGGATGATTATTACCCCGTGGCCAACTGCTCTCTATTATTACCAACCATTTGACGGATATTCCATCGACATACAAACAGTTTGTAAACACATACAGGTAATATTTAAAGATCAATGTAAATGTAAAGGCAACAGTAAACATATTTACCTTACGGCATGAGGCACATAATTACAACACATAGTGGCAATCTCGGAAGATTTCCAACACTATAAATCACATCAAATAACAAGCTTCCGTTCCAAACTACCATAATCAAATTGTCGATTTAAATTTGGCGCTTTGAAATATTTGTTTTTATTGGTTAATCAACACCGTCTTGAAGTTTGACACTAGTGACATCTAACCTAATAATCTAGTGTATTTGTTTTTATTAGTTATATTTTTAGTGTAATTCCAACTTATTAGAAGAGCAGACGGGTGAGTTTACAAATTTGTTTTATTATTATTAGAAATTTAATAAATTTATAAAAATTAAAGTCATCATCGGGAAATAATTTTAAGATATTATTCGATTTTTGGATGCAAAATTCTAGAATCGAAAATTATAGGTTAGTTGTGACATATGTGAACTTGGCTCCTAAATAGCCAATAGGAAGCTTAGATTTGAGCGCAAAATTCAAATCTCTCTCGTTTTTTAACCAACAAGGGGACGATTTCTAGTTATTCGATAAAAACTCGATTTGTTTTACCACAATCTTTCAAAATTGGTGTTTAATACAGATTTATCGTAACGGTTTTAATAACAATAGCCGATTATCCGAAAATAGAGTGTACGCCTCTGGTTTTAAAGTGTCGATATATCTTGTTAACCAATCAGTTTCATTAGCATATCAGGCGTGTAATAATAATCAAATTGACTCGGTTGTATCGGAGTTTGTCGGTTCTATAACTTTACTATTATCATCATCATATTTTTTTCGAATAATAATAGAGATAGGATAAGGTACACACGATGATATGGAGGAACCGATTCTTTAAACACAGCATGACCTAACAAGCTTATAAAACAGTTTCGTCGTTAAATTCGTTATTTGTTAAGTTTCGAATAACGATAAAATTCAAGATTATAGTTTATAAAAAATGTCAATAATTGGAATATAAATTGATAAATTGGGTAATGGCAGAAAGTGACGAGATTAGTAGGAATTTGGTCGTTAAGCTTACTAACGTGAGGAATTTCACGTTTGTTGGATATTAATTAGAATATTCTACTCAATATAGTCCAAAACGATAGATTGTATAATTTTCCGCACTAATTGTACGATACAATAGTTAAATCTAACAATAAGCAAGATGTAAGTGAAGAATCAATTGATAGTAGACCGATAAATTACAGTTAATTGATGTTTATCTGTCGTTTATTTTGTGGTATTCTTGTGTAATTGTTCTTTTCATCCTTGTTATCTTTAATTTAACCGAAGGTATTTCGTCTGTTAAAACTTAATCAAGAGTGAAATTAAATGGGAGAATTTTCAAGATTCTTATAACCAATGATATAGTTCTAGTTTTTTTTTAGATGTTAATTAAAATTTTTTAATAATTGATTTGATCGTATTTGGCAAATTGTTGGAATTGTTTAATTATTTCAAAGGCAATTTCCATACGTCAACAACTTTTAATTTAGAAACTTTACAAGTATCTTTATGTTTTCTCATTATAGTGTGGTAACTAAATTAGAACCACAAATGCTTTTACACAAATCTACTCCGTCCAGTTTTGTAGTTTCAGTAAATACACTACGTTTAAGTTTCGGCAAACTACAACTACATTTTCTAAGATGACAAACAGGTGTTCCAATGGCAGTCTTCAAATTTATACAAACTAAGAAGGGTTTGGAAACAGTGTAGTGGCGACAACAACAACAGTAAGTGACTTGTGGTAGAGTTTACTATTGACACTTTAACAATAAACATGAAGGTAAAGTTCATTAGCATAGGTTGTAGTGTTTGTTTAATTATTCGGAGTATCTACAAGAAGACCAAGGTCCAATTAACTTGATACACCTCTGAGGCCGACCACCGTCGGTTTAATTACAGCCAATCAAGTTTATGCCGAAGCAACAGCTATAGCTTTATTCTCATGTAGTTCTCTCAGCTACAACTACTACCACTATTTGTAAATATAAGCAATAGTAGTCTAGGGAACCAATATATATAACTAAAGCCTAAAACTATCTATATGCGTTCACCCAACTTTAGTGGTTATCCAATATTACTAAAACAGACTCTGTTGTGGTAATACAGACAAACATGCTATATTTATAGGTATACAGGATTAATGCGTCGTAAAATAACTTAAAATTCTTCAAAATAATCTCCTTACTGCTAGTAGTTCTGTCACGCTCGGAAGACACTTGGAGTTCATCGACAGGAATGCTCTTGAGAAGCTTCGCCGATGATATCGAAATGCGCACCTTTTGAACTCACGGAATAATGTACGGAGGTATGTTTCAGATGAGGACGAAGGCATTGTCGTGATGGAGCCTCCACGAATTCCTGATCTTAGGTCGGAAGGCCAATTTCATGAGAACTGACTTGTAAAAGTGAGCACTTACGGTCTCTCCAAGAGGCAGTCCTGATGCACAATTCTCCTGCTTCATGGTGAATCCTCCTGGCCTTCTAGGAACATCTTATACCATCGGTTGGACTAGGATTGGGAGAGGCAATCTTTCCCAAAATCTTACTGGAGCATTTGAAAAGTTTCCGGCTGCGTGTTTTTAAGTTTAACGCAAAACTTAGTTGCTGATTGCAAGTAAGCAAGAGCTCGGAGGCAGATCACTGGCGAGCTTAGAACCCCCACCATTTATATGAACCGGTCCGGTGGGTTTGCGAAGTACAGTTGCGCCAGCAAAAAAAGTGACGCTTACTTTTGGGGCAGACCCTGTATCCATACAGTTGACGATATTCAAAAGGGGCGAAATTTATCCTAATATAGGAGGGTCAAAAATGTGTACTTGACTCGAGCACCATTTGTGTCTTTTGTGGCTACCTACTTGAATTTCAAGCATTTTTAGTTCCTTTAACTTATTGATTTTATCACGCATTAGATGGTGAAAAATTAGCAATCAAACTTGGCGTAATGATCAATTTAAAACAGGAAATATTGCAACGAAAATTTCACAATATTGCACATAAAATGGAATTTATTCGCAGCATATTTAGGTAGGAAAAATTGCTTCTATTACAATATAAATGAAGTATATTGAGTATATCGTAGAGTTTCTCGTTGCATTTTTTGAATTTAGTCGAAACATAAGTAAGTTTATATTTTCAATCGAAATTCGTCTAAATTTAAATTTTCGATTATAATTCGCGTAAATTTGATATGAATTGCCGGTTAAAAGAGCATGATATTAACATTACACTAAAGTAACCTTTGTCTGTTTTCGATTTATATGAAAGGCAGGTAATGTTATACATTAAATGTAATGAATTTAAAGACAATGACCTGTCATCATTTTAGGAATTAAATGTTATTATGCACATAAATGTTATAATTTATACATGTATATGTATATAAAATGGGTGACGAGGATAGTGTTCAAATTCATTAAATTTATAAATGAGTGGTACAAACATCCGTGTGCTGTATAGAATTTATTAAAGACAATTATAACTGACATCTACTAACGTTTGAGATATATCATTTAACATTTTAGCGTAATAATGGCAGCTGACGATATTTCGAATGAAACAAGAAGATTGTTCAACATCTTTTATTAAAAAATATTTGAGCAAATATACCGTTAAAAAGATAATTGAATTCGTTCTAAACGATGCTAATGTAAATAATCCAATTTAAAAATAGTTTTTGTTGTAGCTGTTGTGAAGCTTCAATTTTTGTTGTAAATTATTCGTTGTCTTCATTCTAAAACCATCTAAAACAGACTAAAAGTGTGTTAGTGTATATGTGCTGCTTTTGTTCCAAGTCAACATCTAAATTAGGTTTGAAAACAATTTCAGCTTTTCGCCGGCTTCCTTATTTAAATATTGCCACTTTTTATGGATATGTTTTAAAAGCACCATCAGAAAACGTTATAGAAACGATGATGACAACGACGACGACGCCGCCTACCAACCAACACTAACTATCCTACTACAACAACAGTCGCATTTTATTCGTTATATATAGGGAGTTATTTTTGCAAGTGAAATAAAGGAATGGATGGTCTTTTACTGTTATCTTTAAAGAGCACATTTTCCCTCACTTATTTGTCCCGTTGCTTGGAAAATAGATTGAAGAAATACCATACGCTTCAATGATGCCAATCGTTAATAAAACTTTAAGGAGAGCAACTTTAATTCCATAGAAATTCGTTCCTTTTATTTTTCTCTATCTATATAAAAGTCATTCTTAATCTTGTTAAGACTCGGCGAGTGAAAATATAGATAAAATTAATTAAAGATTTTTTTTCTTCAAAGAAAACTCATTGAATTTCTGATTGAAACAAAACGAACCAATTTAATACGAAATTATTGTTGACAAACAAAAACTCGATAATAGCCTTAAAGACTATGAAAATAAGCTTGTTTTAATGTTTGACAGGCAAGTCATTTGTTGAAATTCCTCCATTAAAATAGACGAAAGAACTAATAATGTATTCTTTAAATGGAATGGATAGATACAAATTATTATAAAGTTTGTAGAATATTTATGAGATAAAAGTGCCTTAAATAAAGTGGAATGGAGTCGGTTGTTTCGTTGGTTAAATGCCAGCGGGATACTAAGATATTTTGTTATTTAAGGTATATTATAAAATACTACGAGAAAGAGAGATGGAAATTATAAATAGTACGTCCATGTATAATTAACGAATTAATTTAGACAATACTGCATATTTAATAGATCACAACTCGCTTTAATTGAGAGACAAACTAAAGTTTCCATAGTGTTGTGGACCTGTATCGTGGCGCCAATACGAAATTATTCCAGCTATTTGTAATTAATAAAGCTATTCCTGTACAGTTTACTAATTATTACCATCATGCATGCCAATTGAATCGTTTGTATTCAAATTTTATAGTCGTCTACAACAAAAAATTGAGATTTAAAGACCAAAATGAGCTTCGAGAATCGTTAAACCAGCATCGAAACGTGGATTGGTAAAGACGTGTTTATAGTTTTCCGGTTTTAAGTTTTAAGCGTAAAACACCGTAGACACAACATTAAATTCTCGATGTATTGTTCGATATATAAGCTGTCTTGTATCAACTATTTTTATTTATTGTTTTCCAACGTGCACCGAGCGTTTTATAATGGCAATAAAGTCGCAGATTTATATGATAAAACTGCATCAAGAACAATAAGAAATCTGACATTGTAATGCGGCGAAATTTTGCATTACCGTCAACTCAAATGTCTAAAAGATGTCTTTAAAGAGAAATATTGCGATATTTATGAGAGTAGATAGAATGAAGTTAAATTTTGTCTAATACTTCAGCCAAAACGCATGAATTGAGAGACCGCTGTAGATTTGAAAAATTTCTCTAGTCTCTACAAAGAAGCCTTCTCTATTAAAAAAATACAAGTTGAAGCTGATGATTTAGTAGTGCATTAGCATAATAAAGGATTACAACAGCCAATTCATAAAAGGCACTGTCTTATTACACCATTTTTTCATAATAAAGTCCCAACTAACACGCTGAATAACGGTTGTACGTAAATTAATGTCTAAGAAATTTCGGCCACTTTAGAAATCTCCTCAATTTCTAGAAAATTCCCCTTTTCCCATCATTAACAAACTAGGTGTCGGCGTAGCAAATTACAACGCTATCAAAATTTCAAAGGCGGAAATGTGGCGAATTATTGAATAGTAGCGTATTCTCGAAGCTCCATTGGGTCGGAAAATATACAGATTTAATAAAAAATTTATAAAACTTTTAATTGATTTCGGAAGCGTTGAAATTATTGTTAAAATTCGAAAGTAATGTCAACGAAAAGCGCACAAATCTCTAATATTTAAACAGAATGATATCAGAATATAAAACGGTCCCTTTGATTATGTTGAAATCGTCGATTTCGTATTCAACGTAGTTGCTTTAAATAGGTGATTGCGAATATCTTCCTTCCATAAAGCTGATTACATTGAAAAAAAAACGGAGATAAGATGGGAATAATGTTTGAATAAGATGTAAGTGATACGAATAGAACGATTTGTTTTATGTTTACCGAAAAACCAGAAACAGTAGTATTAAATCAAGCGAGATACAAAGATAGAGTATCTAGTTAAGTCGTTTTAAAATCGGTAGGAAATTGTACATTACTGTTTAAATAAAGTAATTTATTTTAACCTTCTAGCTACTAACATCTATTTGATCTATGGTATGGTAGAGTCTATAATTCAAATTGAAAACGCCCACAGTTTCTCTACAATTATTTCCATCTTTTTACCTGCCGTGAGGCAGATCCACTGGATTGACAAAACAGTTTTATTTTACGGAGAATCAAAATTTCTACGAGATAATAAAAGAAATTCCAGATGCTTCGTACAAAACACCCGCTTATAGTGTATTATAAGGGATCTTGCATTGTTTTAGGGGTGCTATACCGCCACTAAGGAGTATGCTCTAATGTGATTTATATTACAGCATTGAATCATCCCTTAAGACACTTTCGTTCTATGCCAAAGTCGAAAAGGAACAACTAACTGTAACTCCTAGCTCTTAAGGAAAATTAATTTCAACACAAGAACTAAAGAATGAAACGTTGAAATGAAGAAGGACAACTATTATTAGGGAGTTGTTCTGTCCCAACAACATGGATTAGAAATAATTGTTTGTTGGAAAGGAAACAAAACGAACAGACAAAAAAATGGCCTGTTTCGAAAGTTTAATGATGAAATTCTTTTTCTTTTCATTGCTATTAGAAGGAGAGTAGTTGCGATGATTTGTCACTAAAAACTGGAGGAGGAAATCCGTTATTTTTCAAAATGACAACACATAAAAGCTCTACACAATACTTTTATCGTTGTCGTTTTGTTAATTATCCAATCAAGATTTCCTCCATTTCAAAGTCCAACTAGTTTATCATTTATTCAAATTGTAAACACAAATCTCAAGAGTATCGAATCCATTATTCTACAACAAAACATGGACTCTTGTTAGAAAACAACAATAATTGGAGCTGTCTTTCATTCAATTACATGCTTGCGTTAATTTATTTTCTAAATAAAAGCCGCAGAGGATTAATTGCAATTTAATCGATAGATAGATTTCTGGAAATTTACAGTTTCCTGAAGTGGAAATCTCTATTCTAGTTGCTGTAAAATTGTAAGTTTCTGCAGGAATTGAATTTACTGAAACCTGAAATTCAGATTATGTTGAATAGATGGCGCCCGGATGCTTTCGTAGAAACGAGTCGATGAAAATGTTATTAAATTTTATGAAATTATAATGAAATAATCTGAGTGTAGTATGTGCTTTATTAACCATAAATAAGTGGTTTAATTTTCGATTCAATAGCGAATTTTCGAATATTTAATTATATAAAAACCACCAATTTTGTACGAATTTAGTTTAGTTGAATTTTTTCTAGATTTTAGCCATCACCAAAGAGATTTCCAAGTAAATCGTCTCAATAGAAACGCACCTCCTTTTCTTCGTTAGTTTCAATGATTGTAATTAATATTTGAACTGATTTGATGCTGTAATTTGCCTCATATGATCTTACATTGGCGACTATTGAGAGATCATTTGCAATTGAACATTCCAATCATTCGACGACGCACTGATTGATGATACTACAGGGTAATATTAGGACAATCCAGGATTCCAGAGGTCATTATTGAGTTGTATCATTCAATATATCCACATCGAATTGATTGACATTAATGGAATTTCTACAAATTCAACGTATCGATTTAATATTTCCGTTAAAAATTAATTTCCTTCGAGCCGGATTTGAACCGGCGACCTATGGATTTCTTCAATTATTCTCAAATCCTGCTACCAACTGAGCTATCAATTTGGCATAATTAAAAATGCAACAAATTGGAATTTAAATTTAAAAATTCCCCTATTGATAGACGAGTAAGTATACTTGTCCGTGAGGGAGATTTCTCAAGGGTCTTTGTCTTCTAACCTCTTTACTATTACAAAGACTTTTCTATCGCGCTTTAAAACGTATAGTGATGGGGAGACAAAATCTCTTGAAAAACACTTCTTGCATATACAGGCACCTTGATAGTAGGATACGGACGGGAATTAAATTAAGTTTAAAATCTATTGTTCTAGTCTTGTGTATTTAATATTAACATTAATAGAACGATGGAATTGCAAAATTGCGCAGAATTAAATCCATAATGGAAAGATATTCTCTCTCTTATCTTTCCCAGTTGGGTATAAACTACGACCTCTGATAAACAATTTGTAAATAAAACGAATTCCAAATATTGGAAGATTAGCACACACACAGAAATCCATTTTAAGCTTACAAATTGTATGGACTATTTGGTTATACGAGTTTACCAACCCATTCTTTGAAGGCGCGCAATTCATAATTCTCAATAGAAATTCAATGCTCAATGTTTACTTATCGCTTCTTTGTTATCAAAACAACAATTTTTGTTGTTGTTTTCAATAGAAACAATCTTTCAAATTACTATCTCTACATTGATTTAATATGACGAAACATAAAAGACCGCTATTTCCATCAGTATAGCCGTATAAATATTAAAAATAAAGCGATATAGTTATGAATAACCATTAATTTCCGTTGAATTGTGAAATTTAGATTTGAATTTTAGATAATTCGTTTGATTCAACATACACATGACTTAATTTGAAAGAGTCACTTTGGAGAATGAAACATGGCGTTAATTGACAGGGCCGGTTCGTGGGGTGGGGCTGCGACAAAATTGGCCCAGCAATCAAAACAAATCCTATTAATCGGTGGGGAGTTTGTAGGGGAATCCCCAAAGAATATTTCGGGAAAAGTTAGAGCCCCCCATTGGGAAGTTGGTAAAAAATGTTTTTTTGGAAACATAAAAGTAAGAATGGCTTGGGATGAAAGTTGCGGGATTAGCCGATTTCTCGGTGAGTTGTTTTTTAAATTGCCCACCGGCTAGTGCCTCAAAATCTGGGCGCGAAACTGAAAGGCTCAAAATTCTTCAAAATGATCCTACTGGGTCAAATTCGTGAAAAATTTCTATTGTAATTCCGGACTAGGGTTGTTTAGTCTTAGATTAGAAAATTTCCTTTATAAAGTGATTAGAAGTCGCTGAATTTGTGCCAAAATTTTCTGTTTTTTACAACCATGGAGCAAAATTCGTTTGAGAAATTGGCGGTTAATGATGAAGATCATGAGAATGTTTCAAAAACTCGAATTAATGATTAAAATATCAAACTAGTCTATCGCCCATTACACGTTTAACTCAAGAATGGCATCATTTATCGAAATGGCAAATTTTGCGTTAGATTCTAAACGCAACTCTGCAACTTTGGACGAAAATGGTTTAAAAAACACTAGACAGGATTTCCGGAAATCCGGAAAATCATCGTTTTGGGTCGAAAAAGAGGTGAGTGTCCAATACGCATAACTTTTTGCATAGTTAATAGAATGAAATGAAATTGATACGATTAGAAAGACGGAAGTTAACTCTACATTTGGGCGAAAACAGATTTTCAAATTGTCTTTCGTTTTCATTGTTAATTTCCATGTTTTGAGGACGATACAAGACTAAATTTTGCCGGTTATTTGTTCACAAATCAATACCATTCTAATACAAAAAGTTTCCGGTTTGCCCGTGTTGCGGTGGGTTTATTCTATTGTGAAACTAATTAAGATTCGTTTCGTTCCATGCGCAAAGAAGTCTAATGGATTTTTTCTAATGTAAATTGGTATTTGCGTACTTGGATGCCAATCGAATTTGTAATTAATTCTGCAGTTATAAATTAAATTAAATTCAAAACAAATACGGTCAATATTGTTGTTGATATTGAAGATGTTGGATAAACTAGTAGAGGAGAGAAATTGTAGAAAACTACTAATGGAAGATCGTGTTTTCTGACAGAACATCTGCCCGATGAGAGGCAATACTGCTGTTTCGGATCGAGGAAATTCTAGTACGTGGCAAAAGAGAACGTAATCAAAATACTAAATCTAAATGGAATGTCTATTTATCATTTTTTGCTTGTCGTGCTGCTTTCTTCCTCTCTTCGGAATAAATTTAAACTAGTTTTACATGGCAATAAACACTTTATTTTTCATATATGTTTTATCATGTTTACATATGTTTACAGATCGTCTTATAGAGACATAATAAATTTGAAACATTAAACGGATCAATATAGTATTAATTTATATAGTCTTTAGCGTTTTTTTCTGTTTGTTCTTTTTATATTCTATACCACAACTACCCTGATAATAGGGAAGCCGGATATCACATTCATTAAAATAACAATTGGTTCAAAATTATATTCATTTTTCTCCTATATGTGTATGTACATTTTATACAAATTGAGTTTTGTGCCTTACAGGGGCGATACATTTTATTAATATCGCGGAAATTTATTGAAAACCCATTGCCTTTGTTCATCAGTCTATTAAAAAAAAAAAAACGTTCAAATTTTCCTCGTTAATTCATTTACAAATAAAATTCAATACTCAATGAAACGTTTAAACATCGAATTTACACTAGAAATTTTGGTAATTGGATGACTAGAATTGACCTTTCTGAAGATATGACGACGATATGTTGGAAACTTTTCAAAACTTAAGAGCTTTTGTTGAAAGGTCGTTCCGCTATGCATTCGGGATAATTGTAGAGCAACTAGAATTGGGCCCATTTCCCTTAAAATCTATCGTTGTTCTTATATTTATTCTTAATTATTACGATTATTTATACAGACAAATATGAAGTGATTAGGAAAACATTACGTGTTATTTTGAAATCGCACACAACCTCTTAACGTTATTATTTATAAAATATTTACAATTTTCAAGATTAGAAGATATTTGGAAACAAAAAAACAGACAATAGACTATTATTAGAGATTAGTTTAAACACAACTCTCTTGTTGGCAGCCCATTAGTGGAGTTCGAACAGTTACAACTTCTCTATGGTAAAGTCCAGTCGGTTTCGTTATTGTAGATGATGGAAATAATGAAGAAACTGGCGATACCATTGGTGGTGTTTTTGTTGGAATTGGCGGCGGCGGTGGTCGTTTACTGTGGTCTATTTGTGCATAAATTGTTGTATCGTCGCGATTCCTCAACGTACCATACTGATTAACACCATTCTTCATTACCTCAAGAGAATTGGAGCGAGTTAACGATAATTCAGCATAAGTCACTTCATTACCAACCTATATCGTATAGAAAATGAAATTAATACATGCGTATAGACGCGCTGTTTGAAATTAGCGGTAGATAAATTAATATTTTATCAGTTTCTCGTTTGTCTATCTGTGCGTGTGCGTGTTTGTTGGATTAAGTTGAAATGTTCTACAAGTTTGCATGCCCTTAACGAAGGTTCTTTCTTAAATTGTTAATGCCAAAGCAAATGATGAAGTAGACTGTGTGTGCGTTTGGGGGTGGGAAGCGAGCGAAGTTGAGCAACAAATTTCGTTATAAACAGCTGGAATAACAAAACAATTTGGCAAGGGTAGAAATAATGAATGCTGTATGGAATATTTTCGTTTTGTATATACAAATTCGTTACGAAACGATTTTGTTTAAATCTCTCGATATGCTTTTCAACGTGGATTTGTTCCTTTGATTTATCTCAACACAAATGTCTTATTTCTATTTATCTTTTTGTCGACTATCCTTTCAGGCAACATTTATTCAACCGCATGTTCCATAGCGTTCATTATTTGGCTTTCAAAGCGATTTATAATAAGCGAATCTAATTCTCAATCTGATTGCAAATAAAAATAATATACCTATGGATATTGTTAAAAATGTGCATGTTTCAATAAATATCAGTGAACTGTCTATAGCTACCCTAGAAATAAAAACAAACATAAATGTAAATTAACCGGTAGTATTAGTTTTAATAATGGTTTCTATTAGAAATTCGTTATTATTTCATTGAAATTCTCGACGTCAAAAACACTAATGAGTCACGTAAACTACAATAATAAAAAGGTATGCAAAATTTCCATTTGTCTATCGTTTTTGCTTTAGAAAATCCAGTTGTATCCCCGGAAATTGAATAAATTTGAATATAAGAAACTTTATCGTTGTCAACTAAATTAAAACAAACATGTAAATTCAAGGGTTCGAGATCCTAATATAAACTCTATATATCTACCTATCAGCATCAACCAAAACCACCTAGACTAAACAACACCACCGTATATGGCCGAAAACTAACTTTAAACAAGCATAATACAAATATATGCGGCGTTAACATTGAGTCGACGAGTTTAAAAGCTCTCGTTGAATCAATTATTATGCTAACTTACATGTTGTGGAGCGTAAGCCCGATCTCTAGCCATATAAGCTTCTGTTAGGGGAGTAATATTTTGTTGTGGAGTAGATGACGTTTCGTATTCTGATGTTGCTGTCACTGAATTATTCAAACCTGGAGTTTGAACTGCTGACCCGAGTTGATAATCGGAGTCTGGAATCCACCATTTATACATGCATATATTTAATATAAGAACATCAGGATGTTTGTTTTTTAAACGAAATCAGAAATGATTAAACAGAATGACTGATTGTATCATAAATAAAGAAGGTACAGATGCTTATCGGAAGCCGTCAAGCAAGAATTTCATTAAATGTTTGTTTGAAATATTTCGTTATTTCGAGTAATAAAAATCGAAATATAAAGTGAAAAGCGTATAATAAATTTTCAATTATCTCAAAAATGCCTTCTAATATTGTCAAAGCATTTAATTTTCTTGTCGTCTAACGGAAAAAATAAATAAAAAGTCGGGGATGGTCTTTCTGATTTTTACCTTTATTAGCCGGGATGACATCTGGATTCTTATCGTCCTTTTCAAATAAATCTTCCGATTCGGAACGCAACGGCAATGTGACCTTTTCTTTAACTGGCAGGAAACCGGGCCGAAGAGCCCTACTACTGCCGTCCCTATGTGTTGCTCGCACCTTTAGCGCGCCCAAAATCACAACACTCACTAATAGAAGTGCGGCAATTATGCCTATCAATATCCCCAAAATTGGCGCAACTTGAAATTGGTCGCGCATATCGAATGAGGGGACTATAACATCATTTTCAATAATATTAAAATAGAGATTTTAAATTGGTTTACCTGTTTGTTTTTCGGCGACTTTCAACATTAATCCCTCTAATAAAACCGACTCACTTCTTCCTTTCGAGTTGGCAGCATAGACGACCATTTTAAGTATCTTACCCGGATCTAGACCGCTAACACTAAAAAGCGGAAATTTGGCTGAAACATTCGCTTGTAAAGCATCAGTTTGTTGATCGTAAACTTCTAAAAGGAAAAACTGCGGTTGACCACCATCAAAACCTTCCGTACATTCAACTTCCAATGATTCACTTGTTTGATTTATTATTGTACAATTAAATGGTGGATCTGGTTTACCGGCGGCTATTATATGATAAATACACGGCTCTTGTTGTTTACCGGCTAAATTATTTGCCCAACACATTACCGTACCATAATCTAATTCAGTGACTGGTGTATAAGTTAATGTTGATGAAAAATGGTGAATACCGGAACGGTAACGGGTTTGTGGTACATCGATATTCTCAGCTGAGTTGTTGAAAGACCATTTGAAACTGTCTGGAGGCGGATACGACTCCACCTCGCATAAAATCTTGGCGTTTTCATGCCTCGCTACACCATAGATCCGCTTTTGTTCAGGACGACAGACCGGTTTGTCTGCAAGCATAAGAAAAATATAAATCCAAACAATACACTACTGTTTCGAATTTATTACAAATTGAAATGAATGTAATAACTTTACTTTATATATTGTATAGTTTGATAAAGCGTTGTTTCAAGACAACGAATAGGTGAGCGGTAAATTTACCTTATCACTATAGCTCAGTTGAGACTCCCTAAACAATATGACTCGACTGACTTGTCATCGTGCTCTCGATTAGCTTTCTCTTTGCATATAAGCAATAGAGAAGACCTCAACAAAATTCTGTTTTATTTTAGTTGTTTCCTAATCTAATTGTAAACTTTATTTGATGTATCTAAAGTCAGCAATTTTTCATCATCAACAATAACGATAAATACAGCATGTGTATTTTTTGATTGATAACGTGTCAACAGTAGAACTTACAAATTTGCTTCCGTTTTACACTTTTTATACGCCCAGCATGACTGATGGAACAATTAATTCAAATTATTATCATTTACACCAGTGTGTAATAATGGATTAAATGGATTTAACTGGTACCATTTATTGTTGCTTTATTTTTATTTGTTTTTATTTCGGTTATTTTCCAGAGAAAAGCAACTCGGTTAATGGAATGCTGTTAGTTAAATAAATGTTTTATTTAATTTACATGTTTTTATTATAAATGTAGCCAGTGTGTAATAATCGAGCTAATTTGAAAAACACTCAACTTTATTTACAATTAATTTCACCCATAGAGTTAAAATTAGTGGACTTACACATAATTTTCAATTCGACCCGGTTACTATCACCGTCCCCTTCAACATTCGATGCAACACACGAATAATTCCCAGCCTGGCTCCTCTGGACGCCTTGCAAAGCCAAATCGCCGCTGCTCATAATAACGCCGCCTTTTTGATTGTGTTGCATCACTTGATCCTGTGGAAAAAAATGTTGATCGATCGATTAAATCGTGTAAATATCGCGGCATTAATTCAACAATTTGCCGGTAATAGTTGGGCATACATACGTTACAGTCAGTATGCCCACTCGAGCGGTTAATTATTGAATCGATTAATCCGGCAATGTCTACGTTCAATTACTCGATAGTGGTCTAATAGATTTTCGTCTATTTTACAATAGAACAAATAATGTTTTGTTTTCGGTTTTTGTGTTAATTTGTTTAGATCTCTTTTAAATATTTACAATTAAAAAGAAGTTGAGAGCAATTACTGTAATGACTTGGGGGCCTTTTTTCTTTCACGGCATCTCAAGCAAAAACGAACAATTCCTCAACATTCAAGATTCTAATAAAACTTTTTAATCCATTTTTAGGAACAACAAATTGTCTAGACTTACCGTAGAAACAAAAGAAATACATTAATTTAATGGTAAACATTTAATTACGATATATTTAAAGACGAATAGATCAATTATAGTTGGACGAAATAACAACGAAAAGAGAATGTCATCATGTCGAAAAGAACGATCGAGTGGTTGGTAATTTATTTGATCAAAATAAACGCATCATTCGTTGTTGTTAAAAGCGTTTCTCTTCAATGTTCAATAAAGCACAGTCACGTCCATCGGAAATATATACAAGCTTCAGTTCACCCATTCTCTTGCTAGTTTCCACCAACTCTCTCGCACCCTTTCAACATTACAAGGGAAGGGCAAAGAAACAATTGAAGCAAATTCCTGATGTCTCATAGTATTCCCGTTTTAATATCGCTGAATGGATGTATCCATTTCTCTCATGTCAAGAGTCTAAAACTGTATACAAGGATGGTATGCACGAATTACGCTACACCTCTTCCTAAAACGCTTTGGAATGCTAGAAACTCTAGACACGTCCAGACTTTCAGTTGTAATTATTAAAGGCTGTTGTTGCTGTTGTTGTTAGTGTTATTGTTGCTTCAGTATAATATAATGAACAGCCAAAGTCCGTTTGCAGTACGGACATGATACTAGAAACTCCAAGATCAAAAACATAAGATTCTCTCTCTTTTGCTCCATGTATTTGCGACCCAATTCTTGATTTTCTCGGGTATTAATTTGAGGAAGGAAAGAAGAATGAATGTGATAGGATGCTTGGGGCGATGTGTGCCCAAACATTCACCAACGATAATATTTCAGACTGGAGTGTTGTTCGAGTTCTATACGACTAAAGTTCGTTTATTAATTGTAGTTTAGACCTTATAAGTATGTGGTCTCCAAGTTGAGAGATAAAAGACAAATAAGCAACAGAATTGTTTGTTCTGTAATACAACACACATAGAAGGATCCTACGGTTTCCCATTACTAATAACGAGAAATCTCGTACAGCTAAGCAAAAACCGACCAAGATGTTTGCTTGGATTGTTTTGTGTTGTTATTTCCTATCCAAACCTTGTACTTTTGGCAAATTTTCTTCAATACAACAAACAACAATAAAACGTTAATTGTTAATTTTCAACACACACAAAAATATCCTATACAGGCTCTTTCAACCAAACGTCCCTAGTTCTTGTGACAGCCCTATTTGCCGGGCGATTTGAAAACAATCAGGGCTAAAATAGTAGTAAACAGCTGATAGAGGTTAACATTTTATTCATTTATTGTTCTCTAGATTTCGTGAAGAAAACTGAAAAAATTGTCTATGAATCCTCGAATCTTAGATCATATAACGTCAATTTTACGTAGAGGTAGATCGCGACATTTATTAAGGGTCTCGCTCGAGAGGCAGTTCGCATTTTCCCCTTTCGTTGCAAATTTACGATTTTCGTTCGGTAGACGTATGAGAAATCAGTCGAGAAACAATCAAGTTGCCCCCCATTTTCATCTAGTCAAATACATCATCTACTGAGTTACTTAAAACGTGCTATTTCGAAAAATCAGCTCATTTTAGACGCTGTTTTCCGAAAAGCGGAAAAGACCATTAAAACGGGAATGGGTTCATCCTCTAGCTTGAACTTTTCTTGATCTACCTACATGTGTTTCATTTCATTTTATTGATTATATAGGCACGTGTTCTACTGAATGTTAACACAATTTTTTTGACTAAAAATGCGGTTTTTCGCAATTATCGGAAAATTCCGTCCGATTTTCCAAACTTCTTGGGGTTATTGCCCTGTACAATTGAATTCTGGATCGAATGAGATATGTCCCATTTCGATAACTTTTGTCGTTTTTGAGATATACCTGCGAACAATTCCTCATTATTTCTTACGCCGTTTATTTCGATTTTTCACCAATTTCCCAATGAACTACTACGCTCAAATTTTGGTAAAATACTCCCTAGGGACTACTCTACGAATGCGCAAAATATTTTTAAAATCGCCCGGTAATTGATAGGAGTTGCCTTTAGAACTAGTTTGCTTGAAAGACCCTGTATAGTCGAGTTTTCCATCGAATACACCTAATTTGTACAGAAAATATCTTGTAGAAAATATTACCATAAATAGAAACGTGAAAAGTAAGTTACAACTAAAACAAGAAAGTAATAGTAGTCGGTGCAAAGTGGATTCTGAATACTTCTGTAGTCAAAACAGACACAACTGCTACATTATTCATATCATTCATGCCTTCGACTATTCTACAATGCGCATTTTAGCAACCTTTCTACTATTGAAATAAAATAAACAAAACTTGTAAAATATATTAAAGATCGATAATAATTATTACCCCGATAATTATGACGCAAAATCCAGTAATTATCGAAAGAAATTGGAGAATACAACCGTTTTAGAAGAGCACAAATCAGCAAAGTTTTATATTGGTCGTTAGTTAGACTTGTTTTTGAGAGTTCCGGGATCGTTTCTACTCAACTACTACTCAAATAGGGTGTTATCAGGAAATTTACGTAACTCTATTCTTCTCGATTGTTCTTTTCCGGTTACAATTAAACTCGAATTAAAAACCTATTCTGTTGTTCTACTGTTATTATTATTATCATTATAAAATTTGGACAATAAAAGGGCGCATCAATTGCGTTAATAATGGTGACAATAGTAGCTCGAAAGGCTTTCGAGTTTATTAATAAGTTTTCGCACGCCGACATTTTCAATTTCATTGGGAACAATGTGATGAGAAATTAGCAGTCAAATTAGGCAGAATCGTATTTCCGCCGGCATAATTTCAATGTGATTGTACCAAATAGAGGTTCAGATGATGGTAGTTGGTGTTTTCAAACCGGCAAAATTATGCATTGAAATTGCGTAGAAATGAATATTATTATTATTATTATAACTCACATTGTGTTTCCATAGTACTTTATATGCTCCAGGGTTGGCGTTCACTTTGCATTCAAAATAAACATCATCTCCCTCCTCAATGTCATCTGGATTCAAGTTAGAACCTAAAGACAGGTGCAGAATTGGCACATCTGTAAAATAAAAAGAGGAGAACGACAAGAAGCACAACGAATAAGAGAAGAAAAAAAAAGAAGGAAAGTAAACGGGTAGCGAAAGATTTCAATCTGCTTTACGTAAGATTATCCGGTGGTTTTATACGAATCGGCTCGTGGCCAGACTTTATATTGCTTGTTTACGGATATTTGATTTCGTCAATTTGGTCGTTTGGATCGGTGAGATTTTAGAAAACTTTACCATTTCACCGGCTGAATAAAAATTAACGAAATAAAAAATTATAGAGACCGAGATTTTGAGCGAAAATAGAAAGAGTTAATAACATTTCGTATTGTATAATAGAAAAAATAAAACTCATTTCGATTGTCTGGTGGAAACAAGTTAAACGTACAATAAAAATCGACCAAACAACGAAAACTTCTATCTGAGGATTCTTGTAATTAACAATGTTACCGTTTTTATGTTCGTGTAAGAAGAACTTACAGAAAACGTTTAATTTCACGGTAGCTTCTTCAATCCCGTTTTGCACCAGGTGATTAGATGCTCTACACGTAAGCGAACGCTCGTTATCTTGTCTTGTGGGAATGAAGGTCAATGTAGATGTTGTTACATTACCATCAACCGATTCCTATGATAACAATAACAACAATGATAAGAATTAAATTAAGTTCATTTGAATTTACCGATTGGGAATAATTGTATTTCGGCGGTAATAATTCACGATTATCCATCAACCATGTAATTTTTGCCGGTGGTCTTGAGCCATAAGTTTGACAGGGTATCTCGTACGGGCGATCAGCCGATAGCGGATTATTACTGGTGAGAATCTCTACTTGCAATGGAGGAACTGTAAACCACAAAATTATTACAAAACTGTTAACACCATTTGAATTTAGCGCCGAAACTGCAGCCTCCCATTGGATATTTTACAGCCAAATCGCAGATTGTTCAGTCCAGACTTGCTCAATTGTCTAAATTTTGGCCAACAAAGGTCTGTATTAGTAAACAGCGCCATTACGGCTTCTTATGGCATTTTAGTCAAATGTTCAGGCCTGTATCGCCGCGAAGTTCTGAAAATCTTGCAGATCTCGGCTAGACTTCTCAGCTCTTTACTTCAAAGCGGACCTGATCATTCGGGCGAACTGAAACTTGGAAAAAGCGCAAATTGGCCGTATTGGCGCCAATAGCGGGCAAAAAAGAAATAATTGTAGTACTTCTGTCTGTGAAACCTTATAAACTGCTGATTTGCGCTGGTAAGAAGCGCCATTGCGGCCAAAATTGAACGGGTACTTCCCTACTGCTCTGCAAGTTGGCTATAAAACAACCAGTAAGAAGCCAAAATTTCGGCACCAAAATTTGAATAGCTCCTCTAGTTCAACAATAGCGTACTATCATAATTTAATAAAATAAAACGGATATAATCAGACGAATAAACATGCCCTTTAACATTTCATTTAATTTAATTAAAAATCTTATCGAACAGTTTTAAAGATGTTCGTATTTATCATTCGAGACACCTCGAAAGTTGTTCGACTTTATTCTGTTAAAGTTGAACGTTTTTCTGTTGTGAATTTCCTGGAAATTAGGGAACTTTTAATGATTCTATATATCTATCTTTGCTTGAAAATTAGTAATTTTTCACGTAAATTATAAATGGGACTTTTTCTCTATTTTGAATAATCGATGGCGTTATTAGGGTGTTATTTTATACTTTGAATAAAACGAATTTGTTCGAAAAGACTCCGCGCAGATATTGTTAATAATTCACTAAAATCCACCACTATTCCAAAATTAGTTCTAAATAATGTATCAGCGTACGTAGTATTCCACTAAATTGACGCCTGTTTTATTTATAAATCGATCATAGTCGAGAGTTTGGATTAGTGAAATTATTTTAAAGGAATCGAGTTGAAAGAATTATTTGTTGAATTTTATTTAATGCAACAATAAGTATTACAAACATGCGAAATATACTTTAATGTTACCTAGACATGAAAGTTTTTTTTTTAATTTTTACCCCCTATAAAGAGATGTTTCTTTGCTTTGTTCATGCGACTTTGTTGTATTAATCATTAAGCATCTTTGTTAGTATCAATGATCCTTTCAAGCTCTCTCAACTGTGTATGTTATCATAGAATGGAATTAAACTGAATCGACTTCAATAATATAAATTTACGTCGTTTTTAAGAGGCTTTTATCAACAACGATAGGCTGTTGGAGGAGTGTATAAGTGAACTGAATGTGACTGGCACTTTGAACGGGTTTCATTATTCGAACAAGCAACCGTTTAAAAGAAGATCTTACTCCAATCACACCGACACAAACAACACCAATAATTGCCAGTGAAAGCGAAAATCCTGTACTAAATCATTTCATTGATATTGGATTATTGAAACTGAATTAATTAGACGGGTTCTTAATTGAGAAAATAATAAAATTGTGGATTATTGTAGTGTTTTGTTGTATATTTTCGATTAAAATCGATATTTCCAAGAATCTACGGTTTGTCCAAAATAATTAGTTTTATTGTCTACAAGTCTACGAATCTTTACAGTAGCAGTTGCTCATTAAAATTCAATGCATGCTAGTAGATAGCGCTTTCGTTTACTTCCTTTTTTTTGTTGGCTGATAGAAACTCTGTTGGGTTATTTAGACAACTGTATCGCCGGCGTCAAAGCTCCCTTATTGTGCTTTAAATTTGCGATAGCAAAGAATCAGAAAATTGACCATTAAGTCGTTGAGATGAATCTCGGCAACTGGGAACCGCTTTGGTCGATTTTTAATTAATCTTGTCGACTCGTAAAGGCTTCCAAGTTTTCAATCGAATTAAGTGGATAGCTGTATAGAGAGAGCGTGCCTACCGTACTTTTCGTTTTTTCCCCCTTGAACATCGTTTTTTTTTTCATTTTCCTAAACCGAGATTCTCTCTACTATTCAGAAAGTTTAAATTACTGAGAAACGTTTTAATATTCTGTTTAGACGGTGAATTATATGCATCTATCCGCTTGAACAGACTAACTCATATGCAAGTTATAGGACAAGTTCGTTTCATGAATATTCATGTCCAGCTATTGTACGACCACTAGGCAAAAGCTGTGCCGGCAGGGCTTAAGTAGTAATTTCGTTTAACTAAAGTAAATTAACGGGAATTAACACAAATCGTTTTCTATTTTTTCAGAAATGCATTAAGAAAAATTAAATAATAATGATAATAAACGGGGATAATGAGCTTATCAGCCAGCTCAATTCCTCCCCCTTTGCCTGGTCGTTTTCTATGTTGTTGTGTTTGAATTTCCATACAAATTCATTTCAATTAAATTGCGTATAATAAAAACACAAACTTCACACAATTAGGAAACCAAAATAACAACGACCACATCACCTTTTGTCGCTGTTGTTGTGGAAAATCTGAAAATTAATCATCGTTGTCTGTCAAATTTAAAAATCTTGTTTTAATGCGACTATTGCGTGTTTGGTTGTGTTTTTCCACCAGATTAACGGAATAAATCGTCGAGAATCGAACGAAATTTTCGTTTAACATAAAAGAAAACGAAATATTAAAATAAATCTAATCGCCACATAAAAGCTAGTTGAACTTTTCCAGCTTCCTTATTCGATGTGAAAATAGATGGAAATTCGTTAAACTCGTAAACTTTAAAGTCTTCTATTAAAAGTTTATAATTTTCTGAATTATATACGATAATTGTTAGTAAATTGTTCTAAGCAATAATTATGGAAATATTCCCAACAGCTACTTAGTTGGAAAACTTCAACACTATGAATACTTAATTATGTCAATGTAAAAATGTTGTATTTATGTAAATGATACTGAAAATTTAATTTCATGAAGGGTCTCGGTACAATGAGACCGTTCCCTTGAGGGGCTCACCACGGGCCAAACATAACCGTAAACTCGTTGAATTATATCAATTTTTCCCCTCTACTTTTGTCAACTTAATCAGGTTTCCTTTAGAATAATCCCAAACTTGTAAGTATTCTTGTTAAATTATTTATATGATGCTGTTGTTATTATTACATTTCGTTTCCTTTGATAACGCAACAAATTTAATGAAAGATGGAAATATAAATGTAGAAAAATTGGTCTTCGTTCACGTGAAATAATTTATGAACGTTAATCAACAGCGTAGTTAGATTAAAGTGTGTTATAAATATTAATGTCGACCAGAAAGTGGACGGTACACTTGTATAACTAGTTTGGACGCTACAGGTCTCCGGTGAGACAATTCTAAAGGAGATATTTACTATGGTTTTAATATTTAAAATTTACTCAATTCTTTTCCAAAAAAATTAAAGTGAAAATATTGAAGTTGAAATGATTGTTGATTCAACATTGAATAGGGCGTACAATCGTTATTTTAGAACCATCAGAGATATATAAAGTCGGTTCAGTAGATTCAGTCATTAGATAATCTCACAGAAGACAAAAAATTCTTCCATTCTACAATGGAAAAATACTCGACTCTACTCTGGGGACGTATCGCATTTACATATACTAATATGACTTTTTCCCCAGTTATAAAATCGTATTTATATTTCTAAATAGCTCAATATTAGATTGTAAGGTAATCTCTGCATATGGCATAACGAATTATTGTAGAGGATTTTTGTACAAATTCAACTTTGTTATGGTAAAATTGACTAGTGTTGTAGTTGAATTTCGTTGACAATACATCATACAAATAATTGAATAGTTTGTAGAGGAAATGTTTCCGGTTTTCAGATATGTTACAGTACGAAACCACATTTTGACATTTCATATAATTTATTGGTTGACCTACAGAAGACCTGTCTTTACGTGTATATGTGTGGGATGGTGGAAGGGCACAATATTCGCAAACCATTATGCAGATTAGCCCCTTAATCATGGATTTACAACGTCTGCAAATCCGTTAGAACTAGAATCTTAAATCCCAATACTAAATACTTGAATTCGATTGATTTTTCACCGATAAATTAACGTTTAAATCTTGTTTGTGTGTTTATAACAGGATCTATATGGTTGAACTACTTACAATAAATTTCAATGGATGTTGTCGCTGATACTGGCTGACTGATGTTGTTATTTGAGGCTTGACATGTAAAAGCTGCATGTTGATCGGATCTCTGTAAACCACGGATGATTAGCTGGTTCGATCTAACATTCTGGAAGCCACTATCGGTCTCATGTGATTCAATCAACTTCTCACCACGCCACCATTTTATAGTTGGTGGTGGTTTACCTAGAAAATACAATTTTCAGCCAACTTCATTACTGATGGTTTTCCATAAACACAAACACACGAAAATACCATTAAGTCGAACCGACAAATTTACGGAGAAAAACACGGAAAATTACCGGTCTTTCGCAACAAAAACTATAACAAACTGTTTATTTATATTTGAAATGAAATTAATATGAAACCCTTTATCAGAGATCATTTATCAGGTAAAATTATTGCGGTTATTCCGGCTATATTTGTCAGTCGGAGACAGATATGACACCCCAATTGATAACTTATTCATATTATAATTGGGGATCAAACCTATTTAATTATTTAATAAGTTCGATAAATTTAGCCGTTTGAATTTCAAATGTTCTACCATATAAACTGTATATTCCAAGTAGTTGAGTTCAATGTTTCTTATCCAGTTAATTAAGTCAATTGTTCTTTATAAAAGTTTCAAATAGTGCTCAACGAAAATTTGATATTCAGAAATATTTCAATGGTTGTACAATGGCAGTTCAAAATATTCAACTTGAAATAGTTTGCTGATAATGGCGGCGAAAATATATTGAGAAAAACGAGAAATCAGCGCTTTTCACCGATTCCCTCAAATTCCCCGATAACTGTCCCAACAATTCTCAAAATATAATTCGAATCGCTCTGAATCGTGCCAAAAATTTTCAACAAAACCGATTAAAAATATGTGCATGTTTAATAATCCATAGCCCGATTTGTATTTGCTAATGCTGCCCTAACGTTCGCATATAAAGTTTCAAGTATTGAATATCGAAATAACAATTCCATATGTAAATTAGTCGCCTGAAAAGACGGGCAATTTTCTCGAAATTCGGGTAATTTTGTTATAAATTCGTATTTAATTGCAATTCGTATTGTTCACAAATGTATTCCGACGAGTTTTTTACGAATCCAACCAATCTCGCGTAATCAATATTATTGATTATATTGTCAAATAAAATTGATATATGCACGCATATTATTGGAAATACATACATCTATATTTAGATTTATATAAAATGTTTTTTTTCGATGGAATATACACCGATCCCTAATAAATAATTTATATCGTTTGAAGAAAGAATATAAATTTATTCAATAAAGTAAAGGCGATCAAGATAAATCGACCATCACTTAACCAACAAAAATATTATCTAAAATGTCGGAGAATAAATTACGTTTCAACCGATATCTAACACTGTTTCACATATACATATATATATATAATGCCAGTTAAGAGGAAAACAAATAAAAACGACAAGAATACGAGAAATCGTTCAAATTGTGTCTAACATGTAAAATGGCTACAGCGCAAGTTTCGAATTTACAAAATATTCCATTCGTATTCGAAAATTGCTATATCAAAACTGTCTCAAATCGCTTATCAATAATTGAAAAATAAATGATTCGTTTAATTGTTGTAGACAAAAATTCTCCCGGCGCATCCACCAATTTTGCCACCTTTCTGTACAATCCACAATGAATTTTTGATTGCGTTATCTAGCCAAATAGAGTATTTCTAAATAAAACTGCAATTATTAATAGTTAGAAGATAGACAGTTGCGTCAATTCGCTAATTGTTTTTCTCTTAAATTTCTAAAAGGAATATTGCATTATTCAGTCAAATAGATCATCAAGTTTAAGTATTGCTGGATATTAAAGCTTAAATTAAATAAGAGTGACTGAAAACTGGATAATTCTATCGATTGTTGAGCTGACAAAATTTCGGCTAGCGCATCCGCCAATTTTACAACTTTTCTTAATAATTCATAATAATTTTTATTATTACCCTATCAAACTAAATAATAGTATTTCTAAATAAGTTATTTCTAAACTGTTAGAAAATCGACATTTGTATTAATGTTTAAACAGAGAAAATTCATCAATATTACATCTAAAATTTCCAAAAAGTTCTTATTCAATCAAACAGAATATCAAGTTTTATTGTTGCTGAATATCAAAGATTCAGTCAAATAATAGCGTGTCTGAAAAATAAATAATTACATCGATTGTTGTAGGAACAAAAATTCGCGCATCCACCAATTTTACCTTACTATCGCTAATATAATTTCAATTGTATTATCTAACTAAATACTAATTCTTGAAATTTCCAAATCAACAGTTAAAAAATAAAAAACCATATTAATTTTTAAATAGAGAAATTTCAGCTGCCGCATCCACCAATATTATGTTTCTCTAATTTATTGCTCTCGAAGATTTCGAAAAAATGCATTATTCAGCTAAACGAAACTACAAGTTTCTGTGTAACTGAGTATCAGAATTTTAATTAAATAATTTTGGTAGTTCGATAAATAGTAATTAAATTTGGGAATAAAAAATCGCTTCGCACATCCGCCAAGATTACACTTGATTGACTGTTTTTTTCTAAAATTCTCCAAAAATTACCAATTTTATTGGGTTATTCAGCCGAATGAAATTTGAACTTTCACTCTTGCTGAATGTCTAGACTTAAAAAATTGATAACTATTTTAATTCTTGTTTGGACAAAATTTTGTCCGGCGCATCCACCAATTTTGAACCGTTTCTTTATTGTTTATCAAAACTTAGTATTCGAAAATAGTTGCAATAAAATAATATCAACAATCAGACAATTAATAGTCATTGATTTTTAAACGAAAAATTCTACTGGCGCATCCACCAATTTTGTATAAAAATTCTTGTTTTTAATATCGTCTCCATTCAAACGGAAGATAGTTTAAATATTTCTGAATATTAGCGTTTCAATCGAATAAAATCAATGTATAAATAATTATATAAATTTTTTGTTAGAAATTTAATCCGACGCATCCACCAATTTTCAAACTTCTCTTCATAATTCATAATGGAATTTTTTGTTGTATTCAAATCGAACAATTTCAGTCTTTCTAAATATATTTCCAATCGAATAGTTGAAAAAAATGTATCAATTTTTAAACAAATTTTAAAAAAATCACCCAGCGCATCCACCATTATCACATTTCTAAAAAAACTCAATTCTCATTGCGTTATCCACCCAAATGGAATAACAAACAGTTGAGCGGTTGAAAAATAAATATAATTGTCGTGGATACAAAAAAATGGCCCGGCGCATCCACCAATTCTACAATCTCTCGATTAACTCAATCTGTACGTATTTTTTTCTACAATTTTTAATGATTTCTCATTTCTGTTTCACCATTCAACCAACAACAGTATTGTAAATCATCTTATTGAGAAAATTCGAAATTCTCTCGTGCGACTTTCTCCGTTATTTTCAAACATAACTAGCACTATTGTCGCCATTTCTACTATGTCTATACTATTTCATTTAGAATTATATTGTCGGAAAGTTATTATACGTTGTAGGTAACACACCACGTACAATTCGTTCGAACGCCTCAAGGGAGAAACATGTGCACTGTAAGTAACTAAGTGGGGTACCTCGTCTACGTGATAACGGTCCTATAGGAGAATTTTACACGATATGTCTGGTAGTGTCGGTAGTATAACTATACGACAACAACAATAACGACTATTAGGCAGTTACAATAAAAGTTAAATATTATCTGTTGGTTTAGGTTTAATGTACAAAGTTGAAAACCTGTGAGTTTTTTCTTGTGTATTTTATTTATAATACTTAAATTTTTGGTTGTGATGGTTTAACGTTTCTGTACGTGAAATATACACCGTCATCTAATTAAGTCAAGGACTTTAAAAGTTCTAGTTGGAATGGTTTTAGAGAGTGAAAAAAAGAAGAGTAAAACTAGCAGAAACGTTGGAATAAGACTGGATGGAAAGTTTCGTTAGTTCAAAGCTATAGATATACAACAAATTTAAAGTTAATAGCGATCTATTTGTATTAATTACTTTTATTGTATTTAAATTGAGTTTCCTCTAATAGAATAAAATTCTATTTGTAATTTAAAAACTAATTTATTACGTTTGTTTAGTTGGATAATTAATTATCCGACTGATACAATTATTTCTGATACTAGCGCGTTTAGCTTATTATTTGCGTTTCTAAAACTTTCGTTCCCATTCAGTTGCACAATAAATATTTATATATTATCACAATGCATAAGTCGTTTATTGTTACAAATGAAACAATAAACATCTCCATTAAGGGGGCATTATTACAACAAATTTCTATTATTATTTTAGAGTTGATACACTTTGTTAACCGAAACTTAATTCCATTGTTCGCCCTTCTAAATTCGTGTTCCTTTATTGAAATAATAGACAGCGATCATTACAAATCATTTGATGGATAAACGGGAATTTGTAAATTTTGTAATAATAGTAATAGTACGAAATAAAACGACTATCGTTTTGTATTAAAAGGCAAAACAGCGTCGAGAGGTGTAATGGGGCGTGAGGCCATATTTCAACCACAAAACACGTAGATTTGGCTAGAAAATCGAACCGATTTTAACAACACAATTGTAAAACAACGATGAAAACGAGAAACTAATTTATATATAGCGAGATGGTTTGTTTGTTCTTAATATTTAGAAATCTGTACGGTTTCGATGGATTCCCAAATGTATAATCTCATTAACTTGTATACGCATGAGTATGAATGAGAATAAAGGGTGAAACATTGAAATAAAATAGATTTTTGGGGTTGGATCCTCCAGGCATCTGCACAGATTCCAATTTCATTAGTATAATAGGATACATACTTTTAATTTTCGAAAGTGAGGTGCAAATGGAAATAATAATTAGGGAATATTTCCACAATACACACAAATATTCCACTATTCTAAATAAAAATTATTTGACTATCAATTAATTCAAAGATAAACAAACAATTAAACAACGGTCAATACAGTCGTTGAATAACAGGAGAAAAACTAGCAAATTGTTGTTTAATTTGACCAAAACACTTCGACTAAAATCAAACTGTTGATTAAAATCAAGCAGTAGCTTTCATATTTGTATATTTACTTAACCTATCAATATGTCCATCGGATATTCCGTTCGATAAATAAAGAAGTCCTCCAGCAAACATTCTACAATAAATCGATTGATATCGGACATCAAAAAAAAAACTCCTTCGGCACGTTTCTATCGCAACGACCCTCGAAAAGTACCCAGAAAACTAATTGAAACTTCCCGAATTTCCCATTTTAAAAACACTTTAACAATATTGGGGAAAGTTTAAAAAAAAAAACGATAAAACTCACCACCGGTAACAATGCAGGTCAATTTCATATCGCCACCTTCTTCGTATGGGCCAGCATGCGAGGGTACTTCTTTGCCACGTTCGTCGATAATCGTCGGTTTCTGTGGCGGTACTGTATGAACACAAAAAAAATTAATCAGACTGGGGGAAATTGAAAAAATTGATTTAGTTTTAAGGAAATATAGACGCTCTTAGTGCACCCAAGGGAATATCGGGGATGTATTTTAGTATCCCTTTGTAAATTGTCTTAATTTACATTGTAAGACATGTTTCTTGCTCATTATTACGAATTTTGTTCTTGTTTCGAATTATTTCTTATTATCGGATAACAATTTAGATTCTAGTATTTGAATAAATATTTATTGAATCAGGCTGATCGATATTAGAGTCCATTATATAAGGTAATGATCGTGCATATAATGGAATTTTAAGCATTTCAAGAATTGTTTACAATAACGTGATTCTTTTAAATTAAGTCCCGAATATCCGCTATAATATAAAAATTAATTCCATCGAATATCAAACGATTGAATTTGAATTCCTTGCACTAATTGCGAATAAATTTTGAAAAATTCTCGAGAATTCTCCATTCTTTCAATACTTTTGTTGAATATTAAATAATTACAGAAAAGTTTTGTGTTATTCCCTCGTTCTTGGTCTTGGTTTTTGTGTAAATACCAAATGGGGTGGTTAGAATAAGGAATTTTATTCTATTTATTTCCCTAAAAATCTCCCTGTCATTAGTGCACTTTAATTTTAGTCGAATCGACTCTCTAATCTAGCCGAAAAAGGTTTCTTCCTCCTATTTGCCGACAAGTAGGAGGGTTAGCCGTCCATTAAAGGGCCCGAGAAATTTTTAGTTTGTTTGTTAATGGACTTTCGGTAAAAAAACTCTAAATATCACTCACAATTTAAATCGTTTTTTCTTGTTCAAATTGATATTTTATTTCGTTATTTCGGAAAGTTTATGAGTATTTATGCGAAATTAACGTAAACACGAACACTAACCTAAAGAGAGTAATTAATATCGTTTTGTGTTGTGCAAACTTTAAATTATATCCTTCTTTTAGAGTTTACCGTTTCGCTTTAAATCAAAAACAAGCGTTGTATTATAATAAAACCGTTAATACCGTAATTGTAAACTTTCTAAAAGCTAATTTTGTTCAATTTACAATTTACTAGCGTTCTGTAAATAAAATAGTACAAAACAATAAAGCACGATTGATATTATTTTTAAAAATACAACAAATTTGGGAGGATCTTTATTAGAATTTCGCCCAAGTCGATACTACCACACCCATTAAAATTTTAATCCTCTTGTTGGCTTTTTTAAAACAGTAGGTCTCACTTAAAATTAGTCGAGTTGGTGGTAAAGTATACGTATTTCAACGCTTTTAGTGTCTATGCATATTTTATGATAAAAGTTTCCATGATATTATCCGGAAACTCATATGACGATGACAGATTTATTACTTTGGTGAAGTTCGGGGTGTATTTTTTGCTAAAAAAATTCTAAAATAGCAAATTTCATTTAGACATTACGGCAAATATAACTTGTTGATAAGTCATTTATTTTTCCACAGACTATGCGCCATTTATCATGTTCAAAGTCATAAGTAAGGGTCATATCTAGAAAGACTAGCGGCATCTTTACAAATGGCCACCTTTTACATCCACAGACCTTTTGATGGTCATAAATAATATTAACTAGAAGACTGAGAAATATTGGATAGTTCTCTATAAGTGTCAATAAAACGTCGAAAGTGGGAAAAGAACTTATGATAAATATATCAGTCAATTTTCTATTGATAGAATTTTAATCGAAGTGACGACAATCGAATCTTAGAAACTAATTTCAAACCAAATCCATGTAGAATAACCGAGATTGCCGACAAATCGAATTATAAATCGATTTTTGTGATAGATTTCTTGATTTAAAACAAATCTATTTCATATTCAAATTATGTTAATTGATTCGGGGGTATAATTAGAGCAACTATTTCGATATTGTTAATGGTTAAAGTTGCCCCAAATAACACTAATTATCTTAAGATTCCGTTGAAACCACTAGTAATGAGGGCTTTAATTGGTAGATAGTTTAACTTGTCGTTATAAGCAAATGCTTCAATGAGCAATATTTAGTTTCTTAGTTGTTAAAGACGGTAAACAGACTCGTGTATCGATTCATGAGCGAATCCAGGAGCTTTTACCAATAGAATCAATATCTCGAGTAAGGCGTCAGGTGGAAAATACGCGCCGTACTGCCTTCCCATACAGATCACCAATACCTTCGATTACACTACCAAAGAGGCGACAGAAGACGGCAAAAAAAAGAAAGAAAAAAGTAGCTTTCATTATTTCTCGTTCGTATTCAAATAACAAACTTCTTTTATGACTATGAAATGGAACTTTACCGAGAGTTTATAGTAAAAGCGAAAATATGGAAGCTGTCATGGCGTGATTCAGTTGCCATCATCTACGACGTTTATTTGACTAAAAATTACCATCATGATAGATTTATGCCCTTGTTGTGACACGAATAATGACGCTATTAAAGGTGTGGTAGAGAATTAATTCCAAGCTAGTGTCGCCAATAACGTCAACATTACCGTCATCATGCTAAGGTAATAATGAAACTGGTTGAATTATCGAAAAGCCAACCGCCTATGTCGAAGCTATCTTCAAAATCCATTTAATTACTAAACCAAACAATATTAAATTTATTAAGATTTTCAACAGCAGGTGGAGAAAAATCAACGGCAAACTTTCACCGGCTTCCAACCGGGAGATTATCCATAAATTTTGGGTTTTTTCCACCATTAAATCGAAAATTAAACAATCATTTCTGTATAGGTCGAATATAAATCTACTTACCGATAACTGTCAATTTGACTCGTAAGTTTTTCGTCGGCGAACGTAAATAATCGATGCGACATCGATAGTCACCTTCATCTTTCTCACCAATATCATCGATACTGAGAGTGGATGGCTCTGTCATTGTTCTGAAGAAGGCTCGACTATCCAAATTTTCGTCTTTCCAATGTTTCGCTAAAGTGCTATAAGGTCCCCTTGTGTCGTAACTGGAACACATCAAATTGACATTAAATCAAATTTGGGGCGGTTGTTTTTTCTGTATGCTCCTGTTTCATTTCAACAGCGGCAAAATTGCGAACAAAGTTGGTGGAAACTTTTTAACAAAGTCTATTTGAGATTTAAAACAACTCGGCCTGTCGTTGGTTTAAGTTTATTTCGGGCGATAATCTAGTGAATTTTTAATTTTCTTTTTTGCCGCTGTTGGTGGAAAGTTTAGCGAAATTGTCCAAGTGATGACAATTTGATTCAATTCGATCTGGAATTGCGCATAATTCATTTTATAAATTGAAAATGGCCCGTCTCCGAATCAATTACAAAAGAATTCCAATTAATTACGCTTTTGGTTATAAAATTTATAGTTGAAATTTCACCTAGCCATAGTGGGGAATCCGTTGTTGTTTGAACAGGATGAATTGAGCGTAAAATTTAATTAAAACTATTAGCCAATTATCGTTTGTAAAATAAAATTTAATTACAATTAAAGTTGAATAACTTTCGCAATAGATGATTAAAAATACCGTAAAACATTTTTAATAAATTAACCATCTGACCAAATATTAATTTATCTTTCAATTTACTAACGATTAAATTCGGAATAAATTAATGTTGGATGGTAAAACCGGAAAGGACCACAGGAATTATGTCCATAAAACATAATGAAATTAATAATCTCGAATGCAGCAACTTACTGAACTGAGAAATCACTTAATTTGAAACATATTTCGCACAAGGGCTAGTTGTGGTTAAACGAGACTTTTTGCCAATCCTACCACTGTTAACAATTTATATATTTCTATCCCATTTCACCTTATTTTCTATATACTTTTATCCCACTTTTTTATCGATTCGATTTCGAGAATGCATGCAATTCGTGGTGGTACATTTCAGAAACTAACACACTCGAATTGGTGAATGAATTCTATTGAAAAGCTACCTGAACGGCTATTACGTGACATCTGCATTCCAATCAGTAATCTTTCGGCCGTATTGTAAGCCTGCATTGAATACGAAAAGAAGTATCGGGGATTATCAATTGATTATTGCGGTTATTTATGTCGAGGCACCTTTATTACGCCTAAATTTGAGCTTTTGAGATAATATTTCGTGTTATTGTTGTAGTGGGTTCAAAAAGGAGTTGTTCATCGTAAATACGGACAAATCACGATAATATTGGAATTTCGAGGTTAGAATTTTAGTAGAATCTGGTTATACAAGTTTCCCAACCCACTTTTTGAAATGACATAAAATATTTATAGTATCAAATTTCTGTTGTGTCTAAATTTCGTTCATATTTTTATTGAAATTATTTTTTTGGAGGAGATGTGCCAATATTTTTGAACTTTTTGAGGGAATATTCCGTGTTATTGGTGTAATTAGTGGGTTTAAAACAGGGATTGTAAATGAGGACAATAATTTAACACGGTGATAAATTTAACGTCCTCAAAATAGAAAAGAAATACAAATAATTTAAAAATTCTTCAAAATATTGGAATTATAGTACAGTAATGGAGTGTTAATCGAAACTGGAAGGTTAGTAGGGAGTTTGGTTATATAAATTTAGCAACCCATTTTTGAAAGGCGCGAGATTCGAAATTATGAATGACATTTTTATTCAACTAAAATATTAGGGCGGTTATTTATTTTGTGACCTTGTTATGTCAATATTTTTGAGAGGAAATCTCGACAAATAATACAATTCGTGTTATTGTTGTAGTTGGTGTGTTGAAACAAGAAGTTGTCGATTGCAAATAAGGACAATCATTTTAGCAATGTTGAGCCTGTCAACGGCACCCAGTCGGTTTCAATCTCATCTATTTCACGTTCACTCCCTTACCCATTCCTATAATATTTTATGCTAGTTTTAGGCATTATCGTCTCTTTAGAATTAACTTGCTTAAAATGTTCCTAAAATATGCAAATTGTGCGGTATTTGCATAATGGTGATTGCCATACACTCGCATAAACAGTTAGCTAGACAGACGATATGATGATGCAGTTTTCATACAACGATGACTGTTGTTCTTGTTGTTGTTGGCATATATCTGCAAGGCAGTATAATTTGGCCGTTATCACAACAACTTTGCTGTTTGTTCTTGTATGTGGTCGATGTTTGTGTGTATATTTCCAGTTGGTGTTAAAGCAAAACCGCCCCCTTTTTCGTTTTGACTAATGGCAGTTTGTTTATTTGCCAAGTTGAGCGTCTTCAATTTCTGAAACCATATCTGGTCATAATGTGCACCAGCCGCGTGTAGATTATTGCTTTCTTCAAACTCCACCACCAACAGCAGCCGTTCAATTTTATATCTATTACATTACGAACAGTAGAGGCAACATTACAAAACTTGTCGTTTAGAATTGAGTTTCCTACCAATTGTCATGTCTGACTGTAAAGATTATTATACAAAACGACAATATAACAATGACAACTTGGCAAAGTCGAATTCCACTGGACGATACGAAATCAAACACACAAACTTGAGACAGAATCGTTGAAATACTTTGAACGTTCCATAGAGTTGAAAATTCCGAAACTGATTCTTCAAATAAATGGCATTTTGATAAATTCTCAACAATACCAAACTCCTTTTTCTTAATTCAATTTAATCCCTTTTCTCTCTATACAGTCTATACAGTTACAAACTAAATATTGATCTTGATAGTTTCACAAACTCATTTTTAATACCCTAAAACAGTCGGTTTACTAACAAGTCTAATTATGTAGCCGACAAGAAAAGTCTATTCCGTAATTAGTCAAAGTTCCTCTTGTAAAGCCCGAACTTGAGTTGATTTATACAATTAACAGAGGCTTTCTTTTGAGCAATTATCGGTGAAATTAAAATCTAACAGCGTATATTGGAACAATGCTGAAAACATTTCCGATTCGTGTTTTTCTTACAATTCTTCAGGGAGCAGTTAAATCAAGTTACTCTCAATTTATTAGCAATTCCCTTCATCTCATGCAACAACTTTGAATTTTATTCGTGTTGAAATCTATTGCACCACTATGAATTTTATTGATTTTATTGTTAATAGAATAATTAATAGAGAGGACGATAAAAATAGAAATTGCCGAGGTAAGTAAATTACAACAGAGTTCATGCTTAAATAATTCATTAGTTCGATAATAGATTGCTATAGTATTAGGGTTGTCGTCCAGGATTAGTGAATGATACGAGTCGACATGTAATCCAGGAGTAGAAATCCCTTGTGGTGGCATTATATTGAAAGTCATGTTAACTCCTTTTGTAACTTGATTACTGGGACACTAAAGAAAACGAATGTATGTGGGATAGTAATGAAAGTAAGAGCTATAATAACAATATGAAAGAATTTAACAACATTAACGAATGATATAGGATAGTAGTCGGGTGGTTATTGATTGAAATAATTCAATTTATTTATAATGCATTTATCTCACAGTTGCTTCAGCAACAAATTATTTTACACCCAAAGTGAAATATAATGTTATTATCTTTATATTAGAGGTAACGAAATAAAATAAAAAATAAACTATTACCAATTTATACTGCTACAATTAGAAATAAAACGACATCAAGCGCTATAATTCTATAGAAATTTCGAATTGCGCGCCTCAAATAATCAGTTGGTAAGCCAACTAGATTCGCGTGAATTTCTAACCTCAAAATTGCGATCTTTATTCTTGTCTGAGCGATTTTTCGGACATTTTAAACTTGAAATCATTTTGATAAATGGCTGAGAACGAATTTAAACAATCAAACGACAGGATTATTATTAAATGAATATTTTAAATAGTGAAAATTAAAAAAAAAAATCAAAATATTTGAATAAAACAAGTTAGTTCAATCTAAAAGCATCAAAATCACAAAAAATACTTACAAATAGCACAAATTCTCCGGAATATTAGAATTACAGCACAGAAACACATGACTAAGTACTAAAACTTATATTTGGAGTCTAGAATTGAAGGGAATTTGGTTATACAGGTTTAGCAACTTATTTTAAAGGCGCGAAATTCGATTATTCAATTTGCCCAATAAAAATCTCACATTTTCCCGTAGAAACATTGCCGATTTTTCAACCACAAATACAAATGATCACTCCAATTTGAAACACTCTAGTGAATAAGACATCGATTTATTTCAAAATCTTTTTGGTTTTAGGTTAAAATACACAAGTAGCGGATCAGTCTTCAACATCAAATTCGTAAATGTAGCAAATTTCAACTACAATCAGATTAAACTTAAACAAAACTCAATCGAATCCGCCGATATTTAGTTCTGAAGGGGTTTTCAGCGATTAGCGAAGCGGAACTATTTTCCAAAATTCCCCAATAACGATCGATTTGATAGGTTATTGTTCGATTCTATTCATAAAATGGGAAATTTGAAAAAAAACAGGTAGCAATAGCTTAACATTTGTCAAATATCGATTATCGTCACGGTTAAAGAATCAACGATAGTGAAAGCGGAGTTTTGCTCGCAACGCTCCACCACAATAGATTCTATACAATTCTGTCTTTGTTTTGTATAAATAATAAAAACCAACCCCCATGTATTGACATTAAATTATTCTATTTGATATAAATTTCAAATGGTAATAATTAATTAATTAATGTATTTCGATCAGGTATTTTAATTAAACTAGATAGAAAAAGGACAAAGAATATATGGGAAATAATCAAAAGCAATTAAACAATGTAGAATTAAGGGTAAAAGAAAAAGAATAAGAGAGAAAGAGAGAGAGACTTGTGGCCGAAACATCCACCCTCCAGTCACGCGAGAAAGTCCCTCCGGGATAATTACCGAGTTTTAGGGGTAAGTTACAATAGATTCAGTCTTTAACAAACTCTCCCGAATATCTATTGGAAGTAAATTAACACAATTTAACACATTGATTAACAGTTCGATTTTTATTGATTATACCGGGTCAACCTTGCGTACATAATTGCTTGTGTAGACGGAAGGGCCTCAGAGAACATTTGAGCAAAAATTGGACCTGGTAGCTCATCGGGAAGTTGCTCAAAAACGCTTCACATAGCACACCCAAAGATTTTCGTTTTTTATGCGGAAAACTACTTTCTGCAACGAACTTGGATGGAAATAGCATCGATCTTCTCCTGTTTACTATTTTTTATTTGATAAATTAGTGTTTATTTCTCTTGTTTTGTTATCGTTTAATGTGAAAATAATGGAAGTCACGGAAACCTTATTCATTTTTAATCTATCGAGCATTAATGATTTTTTTTTAATCAATTAATCTTAACAATCTTTCTTTATTAAAATAAAAATAGTAAACAGTTATGAGATAGTTAAGCTTTTCATTCATAATTGTGGTAGCGATTTTTCGCATTTTTTCAGGATGAGGCAAAAAAACAAACAAAAACACCTTTCAGATGTCGAAAAAACAAACAAAAACAGTTCAAGGCGCAGGCGTGGACTGTTATTTTTGGGAGCCCTGGGCTAGCGTTGGGTGCTCTGGGACAAACAAACAAAAACAGTTTAACGCGCAGGCGTGGACTGTCATTTTTGGGAGCCCTGGGCTAATTTTGCGTTAATTATGGTTACACATTCCACATTTCGTCATAAAAATGCTTTAGATTTTATTAAAGAAGGAAAATTATAAACCAATCCTTTGTTTGAACGAGGCTCTGGACTGCAGCCATAAAGACCAAGCCTGAATCTACCCCTGTTTACGAAAATACTGGGCCACCCTTAGTCGTTTTATGTGTCTAGTTGATTGACGGAAAGCACAGAAACAGGATTTCTTGACCGACTTCCCGACGAGCTACGGAATCCGAATTTTGCGAAAATATTCCCCGATAACCGCCCTCCGAATTCTCAAAAATATCTTTCAAATGAATCAAATAATTAGTCGTATTTTTGAACTATATTGATTGATTTATCCTGTATTTGAGTATTCCAACAAAAATTTTCAAATCGCTGTTCTAATCGCATTATTTGTTATGCGCCAGTGCATTTTACATTCAAAATACACACGTATTAAATCAATCGAGTCGTGGTGACATTGCTGATGTGGTTTACAGAGACCATCAGCGTCCAACCACCGCCACATCCAACCCTTTTTCGTTCTATGGCACGTACAAATCTAGTCATGTGCGTTCAGATTATATCCGTATGACAAACAGTCTTTTGCATCGTAACATCGATAAAAATACGACCAAATGCAAGCTGAATTTTAAAAGAAATATATTAAAATCAATTGTTTCAAATGCATATAGGGCTGCTGCAATAAAAGTATATAATTCTCTTCTTATTGGATGAGCAATTTAAAGGGCAAATTTTCTCAGAGTAAGTTGGGTAGGTCAGGTCAGGTCAAAGACGTTGGTTTAGTTAAAATTACTAAGCATGTCGAAAGACTCAGGATGACTCGAGGGTTCTTCCTTAATAATTTTCTTCCATTTTCCCGATCTTATTCCAGAATAAATGCAAAATATTTTTACTCTAGTAGACGCTAACATTAGAATGAATTAAATTTCGAAAAAGGCAAAAGATATTGAAATGGGACATATCTCACTCAATTCAAAAATTTGTACAGAAATAAATCTAAGAAATTTGCAAATTCCGGCCACCAAAAAGTGCGTTAATATTCCGACGTCTTACTCGAATAATCAATAAAGCTCAATGAAACACATATAGGTAGATCAAGGAACGTTATGGCTATTACCCCTTGTAATTTACTTTTCCATTTTTCGAAAAACAGCGTCTAAAGGGACTAAGTTTTTCGACAATGTACATTTTAGGTAATCCAGCCGATGATGTGTGGTTTCGAGACTTATGATTGGCTAGATAGGGGACGACTTGATTCTCTCTCGAGAGATTTCTCATAAGTCTATCGAACGAAGATTGCAAATTTGCAATGAAAGGGGAGAGAATGCGAACTTAAGGGTCTCGCTCGAACGGTTTTGCTTACATGTCGATAGGTATCTAGAGAGACCTGCCCGAGAAGCTTCAAATTGTCGCCTTGCCCTTTTTAAGCCAGTCGCAAGTCTCGAAACCAGAACCATATCATCTGCTCAGTCACTTAGAATGCGCTTGCTATTTTCGTGAAAATGGAAAAGAATTACTAGTGCCACTAGCCTCAACTTTCTACTCCCTATCTAAGCAAAATTTGTTTCATTTTATAGAGTGTACATAGAACTACGCTGGGAAATTGCTGTTTTTCGGAATTTTCGGAAAAACCAGTCGTGTTTTGCAAATTTTACTTACTAGTGGCGATAGAGGCTTTTATTTGGAATCGAATGAGATATGACACTGGAAATTTTTTCTAATGGTATTTCAATGTGATTGAGGACCGGCTGGCTTGCTGCGAGCGAGACCCGCAACTTTTCGATTCCTAGCAGTAAATCCTTGAAATATTTTTCAAATTACTCGCCAAATAAACTCTTTACATCTATTTCATTTGAAATTCTAAAATAATCGATAGCCTTATTTACGATACGATCATGATTTTAAATTTAGCCACCACAAGACCAATGAGGAGCAATTAAGCATTGTACGTAATTACGATGTTATCAAATAATCACACTAGACCGGATGACATGGGTCAGACCTGCAATTACAACAGTTTATGTCTAGTATTGGGCAAATGTTTTCAAAAGGGTTGAATTTCCACGTTTGTACGTACAATAAATCAATTTTATTTGCAGTTGTAGTTTAAAATAAAACGTGTCGTCTTCAATCAGTTCGAAACGAGTAACGTAAAGGTGATTACTAGTACACTTAAGAATATTCAATCTCTCTTAGTGCTTTTGTCATTGCATATCTTATCCAATGTGATAATAGGATTGGAAGATTGGCACAATCGACATAGCTTTACTGAGTGAATTGAATGTTTTCAAAGTAGTTGCAGTAGTAGTCGTCGAGTTAAAAGAGAGTACGTCTCCAATATAGATGGAAATAGTCGATCGATAAACCCAAATAAATGCGATATGTACCTATGTTACGAAAATATAATTCTATTCAAACCCAAATCAAATATAATCTAATGAAAAATTCAACATATTGAAATCAATAGCGCTACTACGTTAGAGACGGTGGATTCATTTGCATCGATCTTTCGACTTTATCGTTGTAATTAATTCGATATGATAAAAGCTGAATCGATATATGAATGATTAGGGATGGCAGTTTGAACTCTCCATTGGCACAATGTTAAAGATGGTGGCATTTATAATTCAACTGTTATAGAAGGGGTTTTTCGGGCCGAATTGGGTGGGTAATTTAGTTGAATGATGCGTATTGAGCTTAAATGTCAGACATTTGATAATAACCGACAATATCTCTAACCTTGGGCGATGATCTAATAATCCATATGTACATACGGCCAACTACTAAAGTACTGGAGCGTGTACGTCTAGTTGCTTAGACAATGTTAACAACAGACATGCATAATTCATATACCTAAATAAATATACGCCACGATGGATATGATCATTTAGGAATAATACAGTGAATGAACGGGAATGTTGGAGATTATTACCAGTTAGCAATTTGCTATCTAACTCTCAACAATTTACACCTGAATTACCATAGTTTCGTTTCAATTGACAAGAAAAACGCTAAGCAATAAAATTCCCAATCCGTTATCGTATATTTTGTCAGTTTTGTCGCTTCTATAACATCATCATCATCATCATCATTTAAAAGTTGTGTTAAATAAGCTTTGAATTTTCAACTGCCAACTGTCAGAGATAATTACTGCAATTTTCCTAACCGTCTAAAATCCAAGCTGTCCTGTCGTTAAATTTCCATTCCGCTCTCTCTTTTTCCCTTTACATGGTTAACTCTCTTGTATTTTATAAAGTTGAATACGCTAGAGTGAATTTTTCCGCTCTTTAGCATATACTAAAAATCGTCCATTTGACATTCAGAATTTAATAAACTTTCTCTCGTTCTCTGCCGTTTTTTTTATTGTTGCTTCACCCCATCCCAGTATGTTAGAGTTTTACATGTTGACAGTGCAGAACACTTGATTGTGGCCTGTTTTCAGATTAGTTGAGGCAAGTTTTGCTAGAAAACGACGATTCCAAACACCAGATTTCCCTAAGGGAGAATTCCACTAGTCGCTCTTTTTCCGGTTCTAACATTTCTTTGTATCCATGATGTGTCTGTGTGATGGCCACAAAGTGGATTACAGACGGACATTCGTTGTTTTCGAGGAAACAACAACGAACACAAAAAACCGAGAAAAACTGGGGGGAAAAAAGTTGACATTCCTGATCTTGGATGGGATTCACCAACACACACGTACATCTACACGAAAATACGTCTAAACTAAGAAAATATGAAACAGGGATTGTTGTGTTGGTCGGTGAACTCTTTGTGTAGCCTCCTCTATTTGACATCAACCCATGTTGGATTTATCTGGCCGGATAAGACGCGTTCGTGATCTGAGAACGTGGAATTTTCCAAACACTTTCATGTTAGATCGGGCAAATGTTGTAAATATCGTCAAGAAAATTGTTTCGATTCTCGAAATTTCCACAAATCAAACAAGCAAATTCATTTTACAATAAATCAACACTGTCAATTCGAAACTAATCTGAATGGAGCGCGTCGTTTGTCTTACGATAATTGGCATTTCTGTAAAAAAGTTACAAAAATTTTTAATCGTTGGAATTGATTTGCCCGCCCAGTGTTTGTACATTCTCAATCTGTATACAAAACAGGACATTTATATTATCCATATAACAACAGTCAAGCTTCAATAAAACTTTAACATGATGAATTATGATTCATTTGGGACCTTGTGTGTCGAAATATAATGACAGTCTTTGTGAATAATAATTGGACCACACACACACATACAGGTATCATCTGTGACATTCATTGTAGATTGCAAAGGATAATTAATCAATCCACATCTATTGTTTGAATCTTTACCCCATGTGCGACACATCCCGAAACTACCCAGCAAGAGATCATTGAATAATTTTTCAATACAAAACAGATTCGATTAACAATACAAAAAAAGAAATGTATCGTAACAATTATTAATCATAAGGTTAACCGTATTCGAACTGAACTCGATTAAACTAAAACTGAAAGTTCAAAAGTTTTCAAAAAATTCCTAGAGCTTAATGTTAGTCTAGACTCCATTTATACCAAATTTCCAGAAAATCTGGTATGTAGTTTTTGTAATAGATGGAAAAATCTGAAAAAATCACGATTTTTGCATCATTTTATGTATTCTCAAAAACTGAGTAGCAAATTTGCTTAATTTTTCCTTATCACATGGGAAACAGTTTCGTTTGGCTCCAATATTTCTGCTTTGTAAAAAAATAAAGACGAAATTAAGTGTTAGGACAGGTTTCAAACCAATTTTACGGTGTACAATCAGCTATAAACTAAATTATAGTCTAAAAGGGCAATTTAAAATTTAAAAATCCTGCCATTGCTAACCATTTTACACTTAAGAAATAAAACATTATAGCGCCATCTAAAGTTAACCAAAGATTATAATGTTCAGTGGAGTTTAACCTTAATAACCGGTTATAAAATGGATTTAATTATGGAAAATAGTTGTTTTGATGATATTGCATGAAATTTATGTTCTAACTCAATAAAATTTCTCCAATCGTCGATTTTGGCCCAAAAATATTCAAAATTAGCTCCACGATTTTACGATTCTAACAATGATTTATGTCGATTCCGTTTGGAAATTTTATTCCTGAATTTTACGATCTACGAATTTTGTTTATTTTGATTAAATTCCAATATTGTCATAAAAATATAAATAATCTTGACAGTCGACGATTTCTCTCAAGACTTATCGGAACTTTTACGATACTTGAAATTCTGAGGAAGCTGGTTTTATACCAGGCAGTCCATTCAAGACTATATAATTTAAAGGTAGGTACTATTAGGTAGCGAGCGATTTGAAAAATATTTCAAGGATTAATAGGAGAGTCTGAGGAGAGAAGTTTGTCAAAATTTGAACCCCGTAGCTCATTGGGAAGTCTTTGAATTGGGACATAAAGAAAAATTCAAAAATCAATCTTGTCGAGTCATTTTACATCTTTTAACAAATTCCAAATGAGCTACATAATTGAAGTTTTGCTCAAACAATCTCCAGAAACTCTCCTAAAACTATTTTTCGAGTCGATCATCAAAAATTTAGTGGAACACCACCGTGTATTTTTTTAATATGGCAATTCTTACGAAACTCATTAATTCATGATAATTTTTTGATAAAATTCTGCGAAAAACTAAATTGCACCTCAGAGAACTGTATTATTAACGATTTCCATAGAATACAATTTCGTGGCTCATTTTAGATGTAGGTGGAGATAGTTAGTAGTCTTTTTGTGTGCCTGTTTTTTTTCACGATAGTTTCCTCCCAACATTCTCTTTCATATAACGCAGGGATTTAAAATCGTTACAGCTCTGTCTGTCACACCAGGACGTCTTCCTTGGCTTATCCTTCGCTTATGGTCACAGATTATAAGTAATGTGTGCCTTGAAGTTTAAACAGTTTCGATCAATTTTTCCAGTGACGTGAAAATTACAAAAAATGGGAAATAAAAATATAATAATGCACAACTCGAAGAGTTCGATTTCTGATAGAACTTTCAACAATCATCAGACTTTGGTTGTTATCCGACTTGCAGGCTTGTTGAATAGGAAAAAATTCAAATTTGAAGAGTGAAGTGGCGCACAAAAACTTTTAATTAATTGACTTGTTTGTTGGATTTGTGTTGTTGGAGATTTCTAGAGGGATCATAAATGATTTTTTTCAAATAGTTGGGATGCGTCAAAGATTGTTTGGAAATATAATGGCAGGGGCGGGTCGTGGGGTGAGGCTCCGGCGACATATTGGGAGGGCAACAATCAAAAGCGAAGCTCAAGGCAATTTCTATTAGTTGGTAAGCGATTAAGAAATCGCCGTAGAATATTTTATCAAAACTTAAACCTCGGTAAAAAATATTTCTCTGGGCAATGTTGCGATTTTTCTCAATCGCTCACACACGTAATACGACTAAGAATAACTCAAAGATGCTTGTCAAGTTGTCTGTATTGCGATAAAAATTGAATATTGCCAAAAAAGTCTTTTTTGGCCGGGTTCTTGAATAGCAGTGGGGTCCAACTTTTGTAAAAAATATTGCAAGGGCCTCTTTATTGATTTTCGGAACATTTTTCGAATTGGTTACCAACTAAGTCAAAATTTGGACTGGAAGAATCTTAATAGCCTAAAAGATGTTTCTTCAGAATGATGTAATAGCCAAATTTAATGAATATTTCTATTCTAATTGAGGGTTAAAAGTTGCTACATGTCTACAGTTATGTAAGATGGCCAGTCCGAGAGACTATCAAATCATCCCCTTCCCCTTATTAAGCCAGTCACAAGTCTCAAAACCGCAACCATTAACCTGCTGAGTTATTGAGAATTTAGACGTTATTTTCCAAAAAAATGGAAAAGACAATTAGAAAAGCAATTACTAGGGACTTTCTATTTTCCATCTATGTAACATTTGTTTCATTTCATAGATTGTATACAAAACTACGCTGGAAAATATAACACCCTTTTATGTCTGAGATACGCTGTTTTTCGGAATATCCGGAAAACCAGTCAGATTTTCCCAATTTTTTCTACTAGCGTCGATAGAGGCTTACATTTCGAATCGAATGAGATGTTTCCCAGTTTTAAGAAAACACAAGAAACTCTTTTCTTATGAGATTTCGATGTAATTGAGGACAGGCAAGCTTGCTTCGAGCGAGACCCTTCATGCAGAATATGCAGAAAATTTTCCTCAGAGGATATTTTCTATTGTCCCTGTCCTAAATAATATACAATTACAAATCAAACGGGATAGTTTTAATCAATTTTAGAATATATTGTCAATACTAATTTCGTATTGTTATTGTCGGATTATATGTTAATTGACAATGCCATTAACATTGGTTGAATAATTTTCAATAATACTCAACGAATCCGACAATATTGTAGACAGTATTGTTTAAATAAATATAAATAGGATTGTTTGATACAATACAAGTGTAGTAGACGAAACACACCCTGTTTTGTTCATAAAATATGTAGAAGCTCTTCAAGAACTTACGCTAGGAGCGAAAAATTACATCAACTCTAAGGTCAAAGTGTAAATTATAAATTACCTGTAAATAGGCGTATGCTCATCTTTATACCAAACAACCAACACCACACTGTCGTTGGATTCGGGCGGTGTTAAATCGCAAGGCAGAAGGGCTGTTCCTTTAATGATCGCCTGAACGTGCGCCACTATCCCACCTGTAACACAAATAAATCTTCAATCAACAACGAAAAGTAATATTTGTTGGAAAATCGATCATCAATTATTATAGAAAATATTAGCCGAATATAAACAGAAAGCTACCCTTGTCCCTTGTTCTTGTTTAAATAAAACCGCGCCTGATTCGATTCTATAGCAATCAAATATTGGTTTTCATATTGAGAGAAAAAGTAAATGAAACAGACGTTAAATTAATTATAAAGTCAAACTAATCGTGAATTTGTCGAGCTTTTCAAACGTTCTGATTTAATCTTTCTATATCTATATGTATAGTATAAAAGTACGGTTGGTGAGGCTAAAACAAAAACTCGACCGAAATAGTTCCGGCGGTTTTTCCGGTTGACATAAATTCCAAACATGCGTTTCTTTCACTTGCTAGTCGTCAATTGAATAGATAACAAAATCGATTGAGAATAGTCTAAATTGCGTTAATTACCCAAAATATCCAAAGTCGCCACTGTCATTATCATGTTTGCCCTAGATTAATATAAAGCATCGTTGAAAGCTTCATCAATCGTCGGCTTTGATTACGTGTTCTGACTATAGAAAATTCTTCCGTTTCAGTTTGGCAAAATAAAAGGGAAACTCTTGCGTGACACAATATGTCAACCTTACAGAAATTTATCATCAAACATTTAATATCAGTGTTGTATTTTGGAATTTTCTTCCATCATCTAATATCGTTTTGAACGAGAAAATTACAGTTAAATTTTTTATAAATTCCATCATCGATTCACTTTTGAACTAAACCGAATCGTTGGGTTCAAATGGGTTAACAGATTTCACGACCCGTCGTCAGTTATGAGGGTTGATGGTTGGTCGAATTGAACTCTAACACTGTACCATTAAAGCCTACTTACGCTAGTTTAAATACCTTTAAGTATTGGTACAATAAATAGTTCAAGTTTACGCTTCAATAATTTTATACTGTATTTGATTTAATTTTTTTATCGAATAAAATACCATTACAGTTACGACTACATCATGAACAAATATTAATTAAACTCAACAGCTAGTTCAATAAACAATTCCCAACCTTCTATTATTACATTTTATACTTTCTTTTATACGATGATTCCCATTGTCGACATGGTTGATTCTATTTCTCTATCTCGTTCTTGTTCATTTTATTATTCAGCAAATAAATTCAACGACGGCGAACAGTAAAGGTAGATAAAGGATAAGACAAGACATCTGCTTCTTAATAATAGAACGCTTTGTTCTCCATCATGTCGGTCTGTTTGTAAAGCTAAATTTAACAAAAAAAGTTGTCTTTTGTTGTTTTTAGAAACGAACGTATTGTAGACTTTTAATTGCTTTATCGTAAGTGGTGGAGCAATTGTTGAACAGAAATTCAGCTGACCTTTAAAGTTTTGATAAAAACTCACTATAGATAAGAGAATAATGAAAAAAATGCCGATATAAAAGTCGCTAGTTAAAAATTCTACTAACAATCCCGGCGCATCCACCATTTTTACATTTATTTTTAAAATCTCCAGAATAGCGTTACAGTTCTCTTATTAAGTTAAAGATAGATATTTGTATTGTTAAGAATGATTCAACTTCTAACTACGTACAACAAAAATAATAAACATTAAAAGGATGACTGTCAGAGAGCAACATTTCAGTCATTAATCTTTGGAACCGAAAGAAATTTGTCACAAAAGCTCAGTCCGATTCCCGGACACGATAAATTATAAAATGTTAAATTGTGTTAAGAGAGGCTTGACAGGGTAAATATGACATTTCTACTCAGAAAACTTTTACCATCAACAATAATATAGATAACTTTCTTCTTTTTTGTTAAAAAATAAAACTATAATAAAAGTGTAGTATTTTTTCCCCTATTCTATTAAGTGAAATTTATGCAAAAATATGCACAGTCGACAGGAGTTCTATTAAAATAACAAAATATACAGCCATTATTCTTATAATAATAGAAATGACACAACAAATTTGTTGCTACCTAATCTTGCGAAATAGAAACCAAGGCTGCTGAAATAAAAGTATACATAAAGTTTATATACGAAGTCCTATTTTTTTGGGCTATCATTTAAACAAAATTTGAACCTTATACCTTATCGGGAAGTTTGGCTAAATAACGCTCTCTAGAATTGCAATTTTTGAAACGAGCATGTTAAATGAAACAAGGATGTTTCCCGTTCCAGGAACAATCATTTTGGCTCATTTGATGTGTGCATTTTGTCGTTAAAAATCGCTGCACCACCTTACGAATTCTTGAAATCATTTTGGCAAAATTTGAGCCTTGAAGCTCTCTTGAGAGCTGGTCGAAAATTCGCCCTAACGAGTTTCGAATTGCAAGCGTTACAACCATTAAAAGCTCAAAATGGCATCACATTTTGGAATGCTCTGTGAACAATGTTGGGAGCATCTTAAGTGCTCTTTGAACACTTGCCCTCGGAAAGTTAACCAAATAACGCTCACTAATGCTGCAATTTTTGAAATAAGCAAGAGTGCTTTCCGTTTCTCTACCCGTTCCAGGATAAGAGAAAAACCAACAAAATCAATGCTGATAGTGCCAAACAATCTACGAGGTTCGAAATTTGCTTACATGAGGTACTTCTTAGAATCCATAAACAAAATTTGGACCTTGTAGCTTTCTGACAGTTGGCCAATTCAATGGCTTAAAATGACTGAAGACATTCTGGACTAGATGCAAAACTTTGCTACCCCTTCCAGAGTAAAATGAAATAAAAATTGGGAGCATCTTTAAACTGCTCTTGCCCTTTGATGGGTGTAACTCTGAAAAATCAAGGGATATTTATAAATCGTTGAATTATTTTCCAAATCACTAGTCAAATAGTATTGCTTTTAATTAAGCACCCCTAGCCTTTAATGTAGCTCGATTTATTCTAAATCAATCGGAAAAACGCGAAAATCTCCACCGAAACGGGTGAATTATTACAAAAAGTTAAACAATGTTAATTAACTTTATCAGTTGGCGCTTTTACGTGTTCAATCAGTCTTTAAAACTTCATCGTTTATAATTGAAGACTTGAAGCTTTTTATTATTTAAATTCGAAATTTCCTGGAATATCCCGAAACGAAATGGTGGTAATTAAAATAAATTTTGTCGGTGTATTATTTCTTGTTGTTTTTCTATTACCACCACCGTGTCTATCTTTTATAGTTGTTGCTAATAGTTTTCCATAAATGCGAACATTCTGCACATACGATCCATGTCTTTATTTCAACTACGTGAACAGAAAGGAGAACTAGAACAACGAAATATATTCAGTTATAAAATTCTACAAGGTTTTATACGATTATGGTTGGATATCGTTTTTTTTGTGTGTTCGCTTTGAATTCAATAAATTCCCGATCTTTTACAATTTAAAACACACAGAAAGGCGAATGTTAATTATTAATTTAAAACACGAAACCGGTCGTAGACGGGACACAATGTAGTGAAATTAATATATCAAATCATTTTACGAGCGCAATAAGATGTTTATATTTATTTTATTATCGAGTTTTGTTCAAAATAAAAATATCCTGCAGTTATGTCGCTCCACTACTTATAAAGTTTATTCCGTTTAAATCGATTATTTATAGTCTAAAATACCATTAAATAACACATCGTTCATTTGTGGAATTTAATAAAAAACATCCCCGTTAAAACCGAAACTCTTAAACTCAAATATGTTGAAATAATTGCAGTGTTGTTGGGGCATCACTTAGACGAAGTCTTAAAGTTTCTTGTTTGCATTTCAAACATGCAAAGCTTTTAAGAATAATAAGACATGTTGTTAGTGACAACATGAAATTTTATAGCGTAATTTCAAATACTCCACTATATGAAAATATAATACTCGATTTTGACATTTATACAACTGTTATATTAAATTAAAGTTCGAGTTAGCAAATATCGAAACTTTCCTGCATCTCTAATTAAATTAACACTGAATTTTTTTTATCCCAGGCATGGTCAGTCTCGTTTAAGTATTCTAGGTACAAATCAGACTTATTAAAAATTTATCCTGGAAACTCGATCAAAAATCATCGGTTGATAAGAACACACAGAGATTACTTTGAGACATACTCCAAAGCTACTTTAATCTAATTTTATACCAGCAACAGTCGAATGGATAAAATCAATTCATATAAAGAGTTATTTAGTGTCTAACTAGAAATTTCTGTAAACTTTCTTGATGAATATGTATACGAAAATTCGAATTCGAATTCATTCTGAATAATAATAATTAAAGAGAGTGGCCTAGATCAAAACGAATTAGATTACAGACGAAGGTTTCAGGTCGTACGTTTTTTTACAACTCCATCCCATGTGTCTGATTAAAATCAAATATTTAACGTGAATTCCGATAGGTTAGTGGACCCTTGACTTTGCCCCGAAATAACCACGGATATCCGTGTCATTTTCATCAATCGATCGTATTGAAGAATTGCCGTTATCTTCCGAGATTATCAACACGAATTGATTGTAAAACGTCGATTTGCCGTTGTTTCGTACTAGTTGAGTGTGGCAAACTTATGGTGCAGGATGTAGTCAGATTTCCTGACAGAATTCGGTAGCTTTTCTAGGTGAATTTCCCAAACCGTCTATATGAACATAAAAAAGCTTTTAGTTGGCCGTAGATATTGAACAAATTATTGGGACGTTTTATATCGTTTAAATTTTGAATGGGTGCGAATACTGTGAAATTTCCCTTTAGTATTTCTTCAAGGTTTAATACGATAATCATTAGGTTGGTGAACGCATTGAGCGTATCATAAACGTAAAAATACGATGCCAATTAAATGGACGCTTAAGCGCAATGGACGCGCGCCACCATCGAAAATAAAGCAAACAATCGTTAGACTGTGAAAAACGTTGAAAAAGTAGAATAAATAAAGAGAAAACCCGACTCTAACAACGCCTGTACTAAACAAACACATTAGTTTAAATCTACAAAATTCTACAAAAATACCACACCCAACGATAGATGAAAAGGCGTCCATTGTGGCTGTCTAATTTTAGAAACTTACACTCTATAAAAATTTTATTGTTGAAGCTTAAATATCACCGACAAGATTGTTCGTATCGATTTTCGTGTAGTTAGGTTACTTTTTCTGCTTCTATCCGGCGTGTAAGACTATCTTATAGGATGGAGGAAGGATATTTTCATGTCGACAGGATCCTCTTGGATATTATCCAAAATCGTTTTGATTTACGGCCGTATAGATCCATAATGTCAACAATGATTGAGAGAAATTCCCAACTAGATTCGCAATTTTCTAATATTTGATCGGCGGAAAAATTATTGTAAAATTGAATTGTATAAATAATTGTGTTGCATTTAAACATTTACAAATTCTGATATAGAATGATGACATGAATTTATTTCCAATGATTGTGCTGTATTTTAGGATATTAAATCTAAACCATTTGCAACAATCTATCGTTACTGGTTGTATGTTCAATGGGAATTCTGCAAATTAATTAGTTTTTTAATTAATATCGTTTTTCCTACGGTTGTTTACAACTCTGTGTAAATATGAACAATATTAAATAATGTTGATTTATTTCGTATAATATTCGATTTTAATAATTAATCAATTTGCAAACTATCGGATATAATAAAAATTCGATTCTATAGAGTAACAGATTCAATTTTCTTCGATTCGTGTGTGCGTACGAACGGGTCCAATAAGAGCTTGAAGGCAAAAAACACACACAGACGGAATCAAAACAGAATAAATTTTCAATAAATATTCAGAACGAAAGGAAATATGTTATTGTAACAGCTGAAGTGGTGCTTTGCCACTGTTTCCACATATTGTATAGAACTGATAGTGTGTGAGTTTGGCTCTATGTATGAGAACTTGGCCAGGATTACATTGTTCACGCCCGATTCTCACGAAAATGTCTGTGTGTGTCGCACAAATATCGTCGTACAAACGATCGGATAGCTTTTTTATCAAACAATGTTTTTGCTAAATATTTTTCTTGAAGGATAAATTTCCGACAGATATCGTTTAGATTGTACGAAACTAAATCCCTAAAGAATGTCGTGCGTTATAAATGCGACCTAAATATAAAACCTTAATGATGATTATTTCACGTCTGTAGTCGAGGATTGTTATCATTCAATTTGCTCTATTCATGCTGGACTGTTTTACTAGCGAAATAATTAATGTTAACTTATATGTATGCTATGAATTAACTGCACATTCCATGCAGTTCAAGTGAAAGAAATTACGAATACATAAAGACTTTTCCACATATTATAAGAGTCTTGTTATAATTATATTCGCTAAAGTTCGCTTCAAATTCTAAAGAAGTAGATTATTAAAACTTTGAATCTGACCTGAAACTCTTATAATTAGTTGCGACAAATCAAAAATGCACCTTTCGAAACTCCACTTAAGTAGACGTTGAGCTTTTTGATAATCTGTAAGCTGTCAATACGATCTTATATGTCATGTTTCCACTCATCGATTCCTATAATTTGGACGAATTTATACCTACAATTCACCCGATCTCTCAAGTTTGAGTTGTAGATTAGTCGAAGATTATCTGCTAATGGCGAAAATTTGGGGAAGTCGAGGCGAATTGGAGCAAATCGAGATGGGAAATGATGTGTAACTTACACCGAACGTCTTAAGAACGTCGGGTTGCAGAAGAATTAAATCAAATCTTGTTCGTTTTGGATGGCCTGCGATCTTCCAAGAATCTTGTCAGCAGAGAAAAATTTGATAAAACACATTAAGCGACCTGTTGGAGACAATCACGTCTCGGTTGTAGATGCAAAATTTTGATAAAATTGGGCTACTTTAGATGCTGATTTACGAAAAACGGATAAGGAAATTGAAGCGAATATAACTCATAATTTGGGCTTTAACTTCCCTCTATCTATCCATCCGCATTTTATCCCATTCTCTTGGTTATGAATAATTTTAAATCCACTAACGCAACTTTTTCAGTGAAACATTTGGTTTTTAGAAATTTTCAGAATTATATTAGTCAAAGATTGCTAATGGCAAGTGGCAGGAGATGGTAAATGAAACTCAGATCGAACGCTAAAAGAAAGCAATTCTAAGCTTCAATTGGAGATGGTTGCGGAAAAATTCAAGTAAAATTTGAAAATTCCTTATCGATTTCCGTATACCTGCACCAGATGTGACCTGTTTCATTGCGATCTTTAAAGAATTTCGCCAGATAACAAAAATGCGATTATTAAGACATTTTGAGGGTCCCGTACGAGAAGCAGTCAGCAAGTTTAGAAATTTTACGCTACTTGTTGATGGCCAATCAAGCTGTTAAACGTTCCCCCTCGTTTTAGCCGTTCAGATGCGTTATTTGATTTAAAATTTCGTAAATTTGGGATATTTTGCTAATTTGCCCAAAACTTTCCTTGATTATATAAGAAGTAGTCGAAGATTGCTAATTATAAAAATTCGGTGAACAACAACACCTCGAGTTTAATCAAGGAAAATTGGAACGAATCGTGACGAGAAATGGAAAATGAGTGGAATTTATCGAAAGAAATCGATTCTAAGCTTGAATCAAGTTTTGAGGTGAGATTGAGGAAAAATTAAAGGAACTGGGAACAAATTGGGAAATCCTTGTTCGTTTTGCATGCACGCCAGATGTGACCCGGTTTATTCATTTCGATTTTTAAAGAATTTTACTAGACGAGAGAAAATCCGCAATTAAGACATTCTAAGGATCGGCTTCAAGAGGCGCTTTCCATTCTCCCCTAGTCAAATTCGAAAATTCCGCTCGAACACCTGTAGAGAGACACGCAAATCTTTAAACATTCTCCATTCGGGAGTTTCGAAACCAAAATTAGACAAAAATTGGACTAATTTCGTTGTTTTACGAACAGTGCAATTAGCATAAATGTTTCTAATGAAAAACTTGGTTTTCCGGAATTTTCTGTGATCCTATCGGAATGCTATAGGCTTAAAGTTGTAGAGACCCCTCTTTGCAATCGAATGACATCTACCATTTCGATAAGTTTTGTCATTTTTGCAATATTTCACCGCTCCTGAATATTTGAAAGAAGTCCAACAGAACGCTAGATTGTTGACAGGCTATAGAATGTTCAGTTTTCATAATATTTATCTTCGTTCACGTAGCTAAACATGTAATTTAAGAGACTTCAGTTTTGATTAGCTTGATTAGAGATTTTAGTAACATGATCCTTTATATTTAGACTAACACAACACAAAGAGACCACCAATTATTTCAACAACAACATCATTCAAAATGATAAATTATATAGCCAACATTCTATAAAATTAACTGACATAATTGGTGGAAGCATTCGCCGTATTTAATTTTGAATCAAATAATTTTTTTGTCGAATAATAAATGTCCATTATTCAATCGGTTAATTTACTTGGAAAACAGATAAATAGTCCTGTCGTAGCCTGGTTGAACATTATTGAAAAAATATGTATGGGGTAGAAGATCGTGCGGAATCTGCACGATTTAAATTACACAAGTCATCAAAAATATATCTGCTTTTGAAAAACGACAAGGCTCTTTCAGTAAAACGAGCTCAATTTATATAAAAGAGAGCAGAAAGACGAAGGGGGGAATGGCGGCTATACATAATGGAACGGGATCTTTTCTGTGGATGCACAGTAGTGGATGGATCCTACCTAATCTAGATTACTGAAAGTTTTACAGAATACCCGAGGATTTCAGGATACTAAAGATAAGAACGTTCATTTTTATTTTTTTAAATATACACGTTTATATAACAATATAGCAAAATATTGTTGAATTTACGATGTTCTCTCATTTTTGTTTCAACCAAATTGATGGTAATTTATGTATAGTTCGTTGTTTTTAATATTTTTATTCGTCTCATTTGCTTTATCTATAGTTGAATTGGAATTAACTATATTTATGAATATTTAATGTGGAATTTATCGTCACGAGATCCCGTGTGTATGTCGACACAACTAGACAAACATGAGTATTATTGAATAAAAATATCATTTGCATTTATGCCTCAGCTTTATTGTAGTCTGCAACAAATGCACAGATAGCAACGATTCAAATAATAAATATTTATGGATTATACCGATCATTATTATTATTTAAATAAGTTATACGAGTAATAGAGATAACCCAATTTCCCGTCTTTATATCTTTACTTTGAACTATAATAAAAGGCTATTTTTGTGATCATATCAAATCCGGTGGTAATAATTTATCAACAATGATAAGGTAAAATTATTTTACATCTTACTCTATTGTAAATTAACAATAAAACCATCATAATTATAACCGACTTGTATGTAATAAAATTAAGTAATTGTACATTTGTTATCTTGTTAAAACTGAACATCGATATTAATATTTTCTAGTTTGTTGGTTATAGCTAAATATTAAAAGTTTGTTTATGCGTGTTTAACCCTCTCTAATAAACTAATTTTGTCGTACCCTTGTTGTAATTAAAACACAAAACAAAAATATATGATAACCAGACCCAACCCTCTTATAAATTAAATATTCTCCACAGATTAACACAATAATTTGAATCTATCCACACGTACACGTAAAAACAGCCAATTATAACCAATATTTAGTAAATATAGCCAATGATTTAGTATTTTCCGCATACAGCGTGTTTCACGAACTATCAAACAATTTACAGGAGGATCTTTGGGGTAGTTTTACCAAAATTTTAACCCTGTAGCTCATCGGAAAGTTGGGCAAAAAACGGTTGTTTTAAGAATTAACAGAAGAGTTCTTGAAGATTGTTTTACCAAAATTTGAACCTCGTAGCTCATCATTGGTGAGAAATTCTCGTTTTTGAAAGATGTTGCAATTTTTAAACTCGAGGTAAAAAGGGGTGATCCCCTCTTTTTTTCGTTTATCCCCAATAAAAGCGAGCCCGTTACCGGTTAAAATGGAGATAAACGAGAAAATCAATGTTAGAAGCGTTTTTGTGCCATTTCGGTCATTTTTGAAAACCGCGACATCGTTGACCAACTTCTCGATGAGCTACTAGGTTCAGAATATTGCTCAAATAATCTCCAGAGGGTTCCGTTAAATCAAAATATTTGGCAAATCTTCTAAGCGAAACGGGCGGCACTTTCAGGACTCGAAAATAAATAGAATTGTAACAATATCGACCTACGTCGTTATAAATCTACAATATGTTTCCCAAACGTATAGTTCTGCAGTAAATTAATTCGAGCCCCCCAGTCAGCTCATCACCAATAATAAAAAAAAAGAAATAATACGGAAACCATTAAAAATTATACGCGTTATTTTGAGCGATATCGCTAACATCAATTACGATCATCGCGCTATTAAATTCAAGATATCGAATAAATTTCGAAATTTCCCCATTATATTCGTTTCTACCTTTCTAAATTATAACCCGCTGGACGGGTGGAAAAATAAAAAATATGTTCAACAAATTTGCATAACAGGCCGACTGTTGCTTTTTTTCCAGTAGAGGTGCTCTTAATTTAATATTTGTTTCACTGTTTTATATTTACTTAAAAAATTTCCGTTGCAATCTAAACAAGGGCGTGAAAATGCGGGAAAAACACTGTTAAGTGCTTTTGTAAACTTGTTTTGAAGTTCCCAATCTCGTCATAGCTTAATCGTTTATATAACAAGAGTGTCGCAAATCTTTCTGTTAGAAATTGTGATTTCTTCGTTATTATTTTTGTGGTTTTAGGTCGCTGTAGGCTCCTTGCCAGTGCTCAATTTCAGCTCATAAATCATGCATTTGTGCGATCAAAATTGCGGGTAAAATCGGACGATTAAAGGTTTTTCTTGCGATTATTGAAAATTGTTTTGGCAATAATCGAAATTGTCAATGATGGAAGCGAAATCGGAGGAAATTTGGTGGAAATAAGCGATCTCGGGAGATTTTCAAAAATTTCGAATAATCAGCCCAATATTGAGCGGACGAAGAAAAGGCATTTAGCATCAATAGTTATTGATGCTTAATAAAGACTGGTCCAATTTTAGATGTATCGATGCAATTTTAAGAGACTTGGGACTTCTAATTACATTTAAATACCAACTAAATCTGACAATATTCAGTTGAAAATGATTTAGAACCACAATTCACAGTTAGCTATTAGAGTTAATTAAATTGACTTGAATATTAGGTTTCGAACAGTAGAAGAGATTAAAAAGTGATTATTTTGGATAGTTGGGATACATTTCTTCAATTTTGCGGTCTTTATTGGATTGCTAAATGATAATAATAGTCGTAAAATAGACACTTTTAGCGCTTTTCGAACAAAATTTCGGCCTTAAATTGGCATTCAAATCTTTGCGAATCGTGCTAATGAAGCAATTAGAGGTTTTTCGTTATTTTTTCAACCAAACGAAGACTGTTTAGTCAATTTAACTGATTTTTCAGCTAAATTCGCCAATGTTTGATTAGCAGAGCTTTAAAATTGCTGATAGTTGTAGAATACCACTTTGATCGCAATCTAGCCTGAAAAGTATGCAAGTCACAACGCTGAAGTGTTATCAGCGATTCAAAAAATATTTTGGGGATTTGTCGCGAGACCGTCAGAAAACTGGTCAAAAAACCTTTCTTAAACAATAATGCGACCATTATTAGTCGTTTTATGTGCACCATTGATTGGGGAAAATTGCGACCTTGTCCAAAAATGTGTCTTCCAACCAATGAGCTACAAGGTCCAAATTTCACTGAAATACTCCTGGGATACTCCTACAGATTCTCAAAATATCAAATCGTTAACCAACAGGACTTATACTTTTTTCAGGTACCTGTAAGTGAAATTTCGAGTTTTCAGACTTGGTAGTTTATATAAAACGTGTTATAATGCTGTTTTTCAGGCGATGACATATGTGTTGGAACGATCAATAAGAATTTATAAGTTATTAACGTCGCTTTATCGGAATTCAATTAAGATTCTATCTACAATAATTAGTGGGTAATTTTTTACAATAATAAATGGATCATTATTCTCATTGTCAATAATAAATTGAATAATTCTAAGAAAATTATCATGTTAGATTCTTTTTCAAATATTCTAAACTATCGGTATAATAAAGAGATATTTGATGAGGGTCATATTTTAGCTAAAGTATCGCTTTAATAAACTAATGGTAAGAAAGTTAACATTAAATGTAATTTAGAAAAACTGGAATTTTTAAATTATATTTCAACATAATTACAAATATTCTAATTTGATAACTTTAACTGTAGATAGTCATAAATATTTGGACACGAATTCCTGTTGAAATTAACTCGATTGTGTACAAATTGTCCGAGACTAGTTTCAGTTGTATAAATAAACTATAAGACAAAAATATTTTCAACATATTTACAATTTGGGAATTTGAATCTCACACAAACACCTTGGGTATTAACACTGATCGATAATAAATTTGAAAGGGATTATTGTAAAAGCTCACAGAATAACTGATTGAAATTGATATTTGAAAAGCGAAAAAATAAAATTCCATTCTTTTACCGAACATAAAAGTATATAATAATATTTGCCAGTTTAATTCCACTCTAGTTATTTGAAATTTTCTTTCAACTACAACCAAAGGTTTGTGGTTTGTTAGTTTACGAAATACTCAAGTGGAATGTTATTTGTGCCTTTGTTGTTGTTGATTATGGGGCATTACTAGTTGAACTTTTGTACAACAATCATAAAATTGTTGAGAATACAACGTTCGTCAGGTGGAAATGTTTGAATTTAAATTCAAATATCGACAGTTCAGTCAAGTTTAGAAATAATGGAATGAATAGCATCGAATCAAATTTTCAATACTGTACTCCATTCAACCAAGGTAATATCATCTTCTATATTGGAAGGGAAAGTGGTGATGTTGATAAAATTTCTTTGTGATAAAAGAGAGGCTTTGTGGTTGTAAATTTCCAACGAAAAACATGATTAAACGTTTCCGTAGTGGTTGTGTTTGATGACAATGATGATGATGGTAATGATGATAACAGCAATGATGATGATAATCACATTTCTGTAAACCTTTAATGAATAACCAAGAGAAAATAATGAACTTTCAACGTTCTACATTTAAAGTTCGCTTGTTCTCAACTTTGTTCGTGTATTTATTAAAATTATTCAATGTTATAAACATAATCCAAGTGAAGGCTAGCAATTTTTATTCGGTACAAATTTTAACAATAACCATTTCTCCAAACCGCCATTCCTCGAAAGTGCCGTCATCTTTTACGAATATTTTTTCAACTGAATTCCAGCAATCAAGACAAATTCGGATTATAGAGAGCTTGATAAATTCAACGGTCGACTGCTATTTATCAAGTTGACCTAATCACAGTCTATCGGACAATTTCTATTTCTTTAAACCATAAAGGATTGAGTGTAATTAAAGCACCATCATTGCGTTATAATTTCGAATACGGCTATATTTTTACTGTAATTTCCTTGAAATAATTAGACCGTTCACGATGCTGGAACATTGGGCAATATCAAATGTTGGATAAAATTGTGCGAATAAAAATCGCAATTTCGTTTTTTAATCAAGTCACATTCAGTATTTAATTAAAGGGAAGCGACTCGGAAACTGATTAATTCGATGATAAAAGACTGAGGTGTTGGTCTTTTACCAAAATATCGCCGTTGTTGGCCAATAAAACACAAAAATTATAGATGAGAAAGGTGAAAACACGCACCTAGTTCAAATACAAATTCACGGTAATGGATGGTGTGTAAATTTAATGATGATTTCGATTAGAGAGGCACGATTTTTTTTATCTGTATTTAAACATTCACCAGTGAGGCGAGGATAACACACTGTAATCGTCCATTTCCATTTGCATATTGGAAACGTAAATTTTATCGAAGAAAGTCGTCGTTTCTATAAATTCCGAGATTTTTGACATACAACCAATTTGTATCTAATATGCTGTAATAGGGATGAATATATTAAATTTAAGTGTATTATCCTGTTCCGTGTCCGTTTTGAGATTTATCGCCGGTTCTGAATGCGGAGTGGATGCTGGAATACAAATATCAACAACGAAGAATATAACGAAAACAATATCGGCTATACATCTATTATTTCAACCATGTAGATTTCGTTTCTCTCGATTTGTTCAAGACTCAATTTCTACAAGAAATCAGCTATTATTTAATGGAAATAAAAACATATTAAACATTAATGGTTTTTTTATTTGTACAACGTTATGAAAAATAGCTTGTTCGAACTTTGTTGTCGAAGGGAAATGACAGCAAAACTAAATTTCAACGTCAACATTCGTGCACAAACAACAAACCGAAAATCAGGCTATGTCGCCTACCTTACAACATAATTTTTTCCCTAACGCTTCGTTATTTGGGTATTTTTTTCTATCAAACCGGTAGACTGAATAATGTATCACTATTTGTTCGTTTCGATATTTACACACCTTCGAACGGAAAAACACAAAAACTTGTTAGTTTTACATTTTCTATTCATGTCGCTTTGCAATATTTATAACAAAATTATAAAACCCCAACTAGAACAATTCGATTTGAACAACGCAATATCGATGGATTTTTTCAAGTCGCCGAATATATTTTATTTTGGAATTGTCGGATTGATTTCCGATAATCGATCAAAACTGGGATTTCTAATGAAATTTTAACGGGCGGTGAAGAGGCGCCGGCAGCAGATTATTCAGGTGACGGTGAGGTATTGGATTAATTGCTCCATTCGTGTGTCTAACGGGCGGAATTGATTTAATGAGCTTTATCTGAAAGAAAATGTAATAAGAGGATTTTTCTTCGTTATTTTATTAAAATATTTAAAATTGTATTTCTCATTACTGGATCTAAGTTCGGTAAGAGCATCATTAAGGCGACCATTAATTATTTGTGAAATAATTAGGAGCGAAATCATTAATTCTGTTTAAATTCCTTTTTTCGGTTCTTATTCAAGATTACAATTTTTATAAAATTGGCTAGATGAAATGAGACACGATTATAAAGTATCCCCGGTACGATAACTCGTAAAATACCAAACTGTTGTATTGTTTTATAACTTTTTTATACTTTTACAACGAAATTCCGCCGTTTATATTATCGTCAACGCTTTCACATTTCCCAATTTTATAAATATGGTTAAAATATGGTTAAAAATTCCCCGAAACGCTCTATAAAAACCGGCAGTATTGTCAAAATAATTCACCTATAAATAATCAAATAAATTCAAATATTAAAAGGAAATTCGCCGCTGAAATAGAATAGAAATGCTTCTAAAATACAAACTGTTGAATGAGAATGAATTCAGAAATCAACTGCACCGCAAATGTTAACGCTATTATCCTAATGGAAGCTTCCAACTATAAAGACTTGTAATGTTTAGCATGAAGGAAATGATCTGAATTAATGAATTTTTATATAAATCCCAGATGAATACCGAAAAAAACGTAATTTTCTTCTAAATTATCAAACAAACGATAAAATCACCAATAGAAAAACAATAAACTGAAGATTCTTGATTTTTACATGGAAATTTTCCCATCATACTCGAATAATTTTATTTACAATTGCTAGAAAGCTTTTGATCTACTTTCAATCGAAACTCTGTTACAAGCAGACTTTAAAATAGAACTTGCTCGTTCAAAACGTAATAAAATTTGTCTTGGAGACGAAATATCAAACAAATACACCTTATCAACTGGCTACAAGAGCATAACTTGTTTGTTAAAATTGAAATTCTTCACCTCTCTCGCAAACAAAATAATAAAATCTTGGAAATTTATAAAACTCGCTTCATAAGTTGGATTCTCGATAAATTCGCACTTCACGATTGATTTTAGCAATTGAGTCGTCTTTGTTGCTTCGATAATTCCAGACACTATTCTCCGAATCTAAAGCTATCCTTTCAACAGTATGATCCCTTAATTTATCCATAGAGACTGGATAATTTCCGAAGAAACGGTAAAAGGATCCCAAAAGTCTGGACTTTGTGCGATAAGAAGATTTCGCACCTTTTGTCGAAAGATGTAAATATTTCTTCGGGATAATCACGCCTACGCTATTTTTTCCTATGGGTCAATAATCGGCAAATTGTCAGATAGGGGAAGTTGTCGACTACAAATAACAGAACATCCGACATTGTGAATTCAAATCGAACAGATTTCCATTCATTCATTCATTCGAATCAAACAATCTACAAAAACATGTTGCAAAAACCCCGGTAATTTTAACGATAATTCAATTTTTATTTTCAATTTTTGCTTCAAATAAAAGAATTCCATTTGAATCGCGTGCCTGTAAAGTTGCGTGATTCTAAGATATACACCGGCTGTTTTAGGGGTGAAACCGGCCGTAATGGACATCAGTGATCGGACCTTTAGAAACCGGAAAGAATTTTAATGAATGGACTCCACTAGTGTTTCCGTTAACGTAGATCCGTCCGGAAGAAATCCCAGATTTATTCAACATGTAATTGTAGTATTGCGCGAAAAAACGAGAACCTATAAAAAGATTCATTCTTTTTTAATACGGTGTCCGTTGAAAGGGAAAAATCGTGAAAGAAAATATGAAAATGTAATTTATTCGCAAGTTAATTACCATAATTGTATCCGATATGCTTGGCTTCCTGAGAAATCAAGCTAGTAGTGCATTAAATGTAATTATTCACGTAAAACTCGACTTTTTTCGGCGTAAAGTTTCAACAGTAGTCCAACAATAAATGCGAATTAATTGAAGACTTTTTGCGGAATTCTATTATACAGTTGCCGGGTCTTTCAGGAAAATTGAGTTGGAAATTCTCTGAATACAACAAGGTCGTTGAGAACAAGAGTTTTGATCAACAACAACAAAAAAAAAAGAAACGTTGCTAATTTCAAGTGGCAAACTCTCTCGATTTTTTCCAGTTTTCTGAAGCCTTACTAAATACTTGGCGTGTTTCAAGCCGATAAAATAAGGTTAATTTACTTTTGATTTGTTGATTATTGTCACAATATCACCTCTATAACGCTATACAAACAGCAATAATAAAAACATTTTCTTCAATAGTGTTGATAATCTCTTCAGTTCTAGGCAAACTCAATTATTATATTGGACATAAAATCCATCCAAGTTATAATTTATAACGAACGCCCCTTACGAGGGGAGAACTTTACACAAAACACGCAATTTTCATATGAAATCATTGATCAAAATGAACTTTGATATTCCCTTACAAGCAAATTTATGAAGTTGTAATTGAGACGACCTTGCCGCATGTTCTATTACACAAAAAAAAACTGCAATTCCGCATGGGAAATCAGCCAGAAAGTCTTTGATATATGCAAATTGTGCAGCGATTTTCATCTATATGCAACTTATATGCAATATTTTTTTTAATAGTAGAACTCAAGGTTATCTTTATATTAACACTTATTATTAATAATAAATTGCGAGTTGTTTTGTTTCAGGGGGTGTAAGTTAAGATTTATAACGTTTCACATTGTTGTTGTTTAGAAACAACAACTATCATTAATTATCATTATTGTAATCGATCTGAGAGGCCTCAAATATGATGATATACACCGATAAATATAGAGTGTAATCTATATCACGTTATATACGGAAAATATAGGGGATGAAATTGATTTTCGTGAATATCTCCAATCAATTATTCACAACTAGGAAAGACTATTAGACTATTGTTGGATAAATTATGAATAAACAGCAAGGGTAACGACTTATAATCGGTGATGATATTATTTGTTATACTGTGTTACAATTGTCTACTCGTTTTTATAGTTGATTGTATGAAGGGGGTGTTTTTTGGAGATTTATCGCCCGTCATTGCAAGATACAACTGGAAAAAATCGCCCCCAAACAGATGTTTTCAATGTCTTGAACTGTACACAAATTAACATAATCAAACTGGAACAATGGACTGTAGAAGCCGTTCTAATTTCGTTAAAAAAAAACAACCCCTGATTAACAGTGAAATTGGGGCAGATATGTTTATTCACCTTTGAAATTATTTATTTTCCACCTGAATTTTTAATTGTGACGCTTATAAAGTAAAAACCATAGGAGGATTTGAACGGTAATCATAGAGGATATTAGTGTTTTGATGTTTTGAGCTGATACCAAAAATGAACAATTATAAATCAAGTTGTATTTATTTGTTACATACGTTTATGTATTTTGTGTATATTGCCCATAGGGAATTTGTGCAATCGAAACAAATTAGTAACGCCTACTATCGAAAAACTATCTATACATTTATGATCATAAATATAAATTACAATAAAATTATCTAAATTGATTATTTATTTAAATTATCTACTCTCTATTCGTTTATAAATTAGTAACAAATATTAATTATACGATTAGACAAGTTTTCTAATTATAACCAACATAAATTTCATGTTTGTTGTAGGTCTTTTAATGTACTACTCAATCTTAACATCGTAATTAGAAATCTAGATTTTAATTTATCATTTGTGATTTATTATTACCAGCAGTAGACAAATCGTAGTTGTATTTATACAGGGCGTATACAACGTATTTCACAATACAGTCGATTTTTGTTAAAGCATTAAAGGAGATGAAACAAGCAGTATTCTGTAACTTTTTGACGGATGGTCACCATAACAACGCTGGACTCTAACAGTCGCTTTGAACCTACCCTCTATACTTCCTGAATAAAAAGTTATTTTCGGTATTAAGCTTTGTTATCAGTCGCTAAAGAGATAAAGAATACCACTGAAGATGCCGGTTATAAAAATTGTCATTAGTGCCAGTTAGGCAAAAATTCACACTATCCCTAGATCGAATGATAGATTGTTATTTGCCTTAGGTCGGTCACTTCTTGGAGTTAGATTTTCGGATTTTAAGCTAATTTTTGTGGTTATTCTATACTTTAAATTATAATTTTTAACAAATTTCATGTAAATTCTCCGAATTTTAGTAGAATTTTTGAGTTGAACTCTTCAATTTTCCAAAGAAATTTGTTCCATTGGATTCGAATTATTAGGTGAAATTTCGACCTAAAATGCGCCTTTTTGGCAGATTTGCTATGCTAAATCGATAAAAAATGAGTTATTTTAATTTAATTCCTCAGTCAAATTTTTGCCACAAAGAAGTTAGAAAGAAGTAAAGCAAAGTTTATGGCACAAATCTTAAAATTTTGCATTAGAAAAGAAATCTCATTAAAATCTAGGATTTTTATTGATTTTTGAGGTAGTCTGAGTTTCAAAAAAATGTTATAAAAGACCATTGATTTGTTCCCGAAATTGGATATTCGATTTTCAAACAAAATTTTTGCTCTGTTTTCAAGTCAAAAAGTTGCAATTTAGTGAATTTTCGACAAAAAAGGCTCAGCTAATAGAAATAGAGCAAAATTTCACCCTAAAAGTATTAAATTGTTTTGAAATGATGCATTAATAATAAATAAAATAGTGAAAACTCTTCGATAAAGAGCATAAGTGCTACTTTTTCAGCTCTCAGTTATGAAAATCTAGAAAATAAAGCAAAATTTTTAATTGAAATATTGCAACAACTGCACTTTTGGATCATAACCACATAAGGTAGTGAAATATTTTCAAAATTTAGCAAAGCACTAAAAGATTTCAATTTTTTACTGACAATTATCTTCAAAATAAAACAATTTTTCAGTAAAATTTTCAAATTTTGGTCCAAACGGCTAAGTTTTTCAAAAATTCGGAATCAAGCTTTTTGATAAAGAGCAAATTTTCTTCTATTAAAGCCTCAAAATTGGAAATTTTGACTATAACCACATAAAGTAGTGGAACATTTTCAAAATTAAGCAAAGCATTAAAAATATTTTAATTTTTTATTGACAGAGCTACTTTTTTCAAAATTTTGAATACGATCATATACACTACTGGCATATTTGCAAAATAAAACAAAATTTTTAGTAAAATTTTCAAACTTTGGTCCAAAGGGCTACATTTTTTGAAAATTTGGAATCAAACAAATCAAAACTTCTTGATAAAGAGCGGATTTTCTCTTAATAAAGCCTTAAAATTCTTATGAAAATCTAGAAAATAAAGCAAAATTTTTAACTAAAATATTGCAATAAGTGTCCTTTTGGAATTTTTGATTATAACCACATAAAGCAGTGAAATATGTTCAAAATTAAGCAAAGCATTAAAAATATTGCAATTTTTTATTGACAGAGCTACTTTTTCAAAATTTTAAACACGATCATGCAGACTGCTAGCATATTTTCAAAATAAAACAAAAATTTTTAGTAAAATTTTCAAACTTTGGTCCAAGGGCTACATGTTTTGAAAATTTGGAATCAAATGAATCAAGACTTCTTGATAAAGAGCGGATTTTCTCTTAATAAAGCCTTAAAATTCTTATGGAAATCTAGAAAATAAAGCAAAATTTTTAACTAAAATATTGCAATAAGTGTCCTTTTGGAAATTTTGATTATAACCACACAAAGTAGTGAAATATGTTCAAAATGAAGCAAAGCATTAAAAATATTGCAATTTTTTATTGACAAAGCTACTTTTTCAAAATTTTGAACACAATCATTTAGATTGCTATTGTAGTTTCAAAATAAAACAAAATTTTTCAGTAAAATCTTCAAAGGGCTAAAATTTTTGAAAATTCGGAATCAAATAAATCAAAGCTTCTTGATGAAGAGTGAATTTTCTCCAATTAAATCCTTAAAATTCTACAAAAGAAGCAATATATTTTATCAAATTTTGGTTATTATCAACTAGAGAAAAATAAAATAGCAACATAGGAGCAAATTTTGATGGGATAGTGGCGTACAATAGAATGAAGCAAATTGATAAGTTTTAATCGGTATAACAAGATTTCCATAGTTTATATAAGTTTTTCAGTTTATTTTTTGGATAAAACAACTTAATTCAACCTAAAATCATGAAAATAGAAAAAGAAATACTTACAAATAATCCACAAGTTCAACATATTGGAAAAATAACACATAAAAGAGATTTTTGAGGTTAGAAACTTTGACAGTAGCAGGGGAATTTGTTTATACAAGTTAGTTGTTTCAAGGGCGCGCAATTAAAAATTTCCAGTTTGATTATATTTGAGGATTTTAAAATGAAATTCGTTTCATCGATTACAAAATTAATTTGTAGTTGAGCCAGAGATTTACAAATAAATCATCGATTCTGACAGTTTATTTAAATTCTTTATTTATCAACACACACGTTGCTTTATTTGTAGTGACCGATTTTCTTTTCTAAGTTGGTCGGTAAAGGATTGCGACCAAGTGATTCTATAAATAAAATATTATCCGTATACACTTTAAAACACTATCGGTTGCACCACGAAACTAAAGCGTATAACTCATCTAGATTGTGTACTAAGATAGTGACTCGTATTAAAACAGGTAGTAATTTAAAAACTATAGAAAAAGGCGTTGAGTAGTAGTGCTTATCCATCGATTATATCTCTTTTAAATATTCATCGTTTCCATCTAATAAAAATTCGTTTCGATATCGAATCGGATTATCTAAAGGCGAATAAAAATGAATCGAACAGTAGTTATACTGTTAACCTTTACAACTTTTTATCAAGTTTCACCACGTTTTGACTATTCGACATTTTAAAACCTCCACCTTCAATTTTATCGTAGCGATTGTGTAAAACTGTACGGATTTCTGTGTTTTATCGCTCTATATAGGTGAGAGATCGATAGGATAATATCGTAAAACTTTCGTTTCCTACTTTTAAAATTAACCAAGTAGTGAACGGAAATGGAATAATCCAAATGGGAAACATTATGCAACAAAAAACGATTACAATTCAACGGCAATATTAGAAAATGGGAAATAGGAAGGAAGAGGTTGGGTCAGTTGTGTTAACATTGAGTGGTTTCGAGGGTGGCACGTCCAAGGCAACAGCTCGCCGGAGGGCTGTACAGACTTATCCATTGTGGTGGTATGTCTCGTTATAATCGGGAATAGTTGCACTTTCAGAAATTTGTTTATTAGTAGAACAAATTCAGATTGACAAATTCTCTGTTGAATATTATATTAGAGCCAGTCGTTTGCTATATCTTAAAACCATGTTTCTTTGGCTCATCCATTCACACATGAATATTAATGTTGTGAGATTAGCTAGGGCATATGATGTTCACCCCATGTGGCATGACGCTCTTCTCTACACTCATCCACAGACACAGCATGCCACTTTTTATAACTATTCCATATTTTAGACTTTAAATTTGGTAAATTGTGCTACTCCAGTGGCATCATTAATATTTATGGTTAATGGTGGAAAAGCACGTATATTGGGGTTGTACAACGATATATCCACATAGATATTAAAAGGCGTTAGACGAACAGTAGAGACTAGCAAAACTTGAACAATCTGTACTGTTATGTAGTCAAATCAGTGAATTTCAATCACTGTTTCCGTTCAGTTAGGACAAATAGAGTTGTCATTATTGTTATTTGCATTAATTGTAGACACGTCAGATACAAACACATAGACATGTCAGACCGAAGAGTATGCCAACACACAAAAGAAGCGTTTAATGTTCACGAGTTCGCTTTTATTATGCTAATTAAATTAACGCAATCACAATTTCGATTGAAACGACAAAAAATTGAGCTTTAAACGTACAAAAATCCATAAATTACACACACTTTTCTATTAAATTAGGGGGTTTTGTAATTTTTAAAGAAACCCCAAAATAATCAATCAATGAACTCTTTTATGGCGCCCGGCTAATTTCACAAGTTTTCCGCGGTAATTTACGTCAATTTCAATCAAAACCGATGGACTCGAATAATAATCCAACAAGAGGAGAAAGTTTACAAATTTCGATCTAATTCGAGCTGATTGATATTAATTGTGGCCGACATTGACGGGCTATTTAAAAATCTTCGAGACTCTAAAACCCAAATTTCCCAAAAACGGTGAGCGATCATGGAATAGTTGATGTTTCATTCGATTCGAAATGCGACTTTTCAACTGTGTTAGTTCGTGGATTTCGTAAAAATTGGCTGAAATTTCCGGTAATTCCAAAAATCGTGTTTTTTAGAATAAAAACATAGTTTTAGTAGAACATATTTTTCGGCTAGTAAAAGTCAACAAAAACGAACAAAATTTTAGAAATAGATAGACAAAAATTTGCTCTACAATTGGGGGATATTACATTTTCCTGAAAATCGCTCCAAATTGTGATCGATACGCGCAAACATTTCAACATTTCACGATTTTTTTAATAATAGAAGAATCATAAAATTGCTACCCATATCCCGTATATCCGTACTTATTGTCTACTTGATAATACACTCTAGTTTGTGGTTTTCAGAAACAAGAAGCTCCAATACATGCACACATATACACACCAACAGATGTAATTTTATAGTAACAAATCTAAAATGTAGAGGGTTGTAAATTACTGTGTAATTAAACCCTCGTCCCTAACGTCCCACACAACTGTAATGAACTCTAGTTGAATGCGTTTCCATAATTACGTGCAAACAAGTCAGTCGTACACACATACACATACACAAATACATTATGTATCTACATATAAGTATACTCACATAACACGTACCATATAACGTGTTAACTATCCCCCTCAATTCTCATTATATCTCAACGTATGTCTTATTCTATTATATAAATCCTCATATACTTTTAACTAATTTGATCAAATATAAAGTTGAATAAGTTGTTATATGGAAAGGTTATCCGTGTTTGTTTATATGCTGAGATTAAAGGGGTAAAAGAAGGAAATATTAAGTTATATGTTGAAAAGTAAGTCGTAAGGATTTCTCATTACCATTTAAACGATAGATTCTCTCTACACGTTCGGTTGATGTCTTTGAAGTGCAACCAACCACATCCACTACAGACCACATACATGGGGGTGGTATTAAACAGTTTCCGTTTATTATTACGTTTGAACGTTAATTAAACTTGTACACCTGACAATAATCGTTATTTATTGCAGTAGTAGTGGTTGGAAAAAACTTATATGGGTAATTTAAGGGAGCACAAATCTGTGCGAAATTCCACCTAAGACACGTTTTCTGTGTACTGTTTAGTTGGTATTACCATTCTCTATTTAATCTCTACTAGTAGTCTATTTGTCTGTGGAACCACAAACGAAATATTTCCATATATACATTTAGTTAAGCTATTAAAGTAGACTAATAAGACATTTAATTTAATATTTGGTAAAGGGTTGACGACCTATACTTCTACAAACTAGTTTTAATAGAACCTCGAAATTATCGATTATAGGTGCATATTTAAAATTTGCAGCATAATTTTCTGATATTGCAGCAAAATTGTTAATGAATTCTACTGTACGATGATATTTAATAAATACAAACAATCTGAAGGATGTAAAATATTAAAAGTTTGCAAGTGTATCGATTTGTTAAACAAAATTGAAAACTACTTCAGTCTAGTTAATTCCAGTAAAAGCACTATTCGATTAAAACTTATAAGAATTAAAGTACATCATAAACTAGTTTAATTATTAAACTTATTAACTTGCATTAAATGGGAATAAAACGAAGTGTTTATATATCGAATGACAGTTCTACATGTTGTAATCAGTTAGTAAGTCGAACCATTAAGCACAGTTCATCGAAATTGGTTTATTATTACTGCTAATGTGGTAAAATTACAGGAATATACGATTTCAAAACTACCCCAATTCAGACTCATACAATTCGAAACTATATTAATAGTCAATAGTTCTAACGATTGAATTGGAGTTTTTGAATTGCGCGCCTTAAAAACAGTCATTCAAGTAAATTCTAACCTTAAATAATTAATTTGAGTTTATAAATTGTTTGGAATTGACGCTTTTATTTTGAAATTTCGCGATAATTAGTAACTTTTCTGCCATTTATATAACTTTGGTAACTTTGCTGTCATTTATATACAAAAATTTGTTACTTTTAGCGGTAATTTGCATATTTTCGTTATTAAATTTAACATATCTAACTTCCAAGCGAAAGAAAATCAACCTATTTATATCTTTATTAACAGTAAATAGAATAAATGGTCAATATTTGCAAGTTTTGGGGAAGTACAGATAAATCTAGTGTGTTTATAGGTTAACTTGAATTTAAAACAACCAATAGGAAGATATTAGAGAGCGCGATTTTTAAATCACTCCTGTTACTTTCAAATAGCTCAAATAAATTACTGAAAATTGTTAAAACTGGAATTTGATAATCATCTTACTAATAATTATTTAATCCAAATAACCTTTTAATTTTTATGTAATTTTTCTAATATTCAGAGTCTGTAATTATTAATGCAGCTCTCTGTTTGATTTTCGCGCTTTAAGGCGGTTTTTTTTAGTAACTGTAAGTTAGAATTTCAATTTCAAACTATTCTCCAAATAATTCGCTATTCATTAGCTTTCAAACAAGCCCTGGTTCAGTCGTTTAAGTTTAAAACTGCCCGTAAAAAAACAAAATTAGTATGTCGAAACCTTTCATCAATTTTCCGAAAAACTAACAATGCGATCGAAAAATTTCTGACAGATTTGGAAAGCGCTTTTAATTGTACACATTGTACACAAGTTATGAGGAAAAATATAAAAAAAAACTGTAAAAAATGCTAAAAAACATGCTTCTATATTCCCTTCTGTAACTCCAAATTACATCCGAATTTCAAAAAATCAAATACGTACTTCCCCCTCTCTTGAAATGCTCTTTCAAATACCGTTTAGAACATTGAAATCCGTTGGAAAACAGAAAAGAAATCCTGTTTTCTTTTTTCTCGAGAAGGCCCTTAAATGCGCCAACTTTAAATCGCTTCTACGTTCAAATAGCTCAAGAGAAATTGAACCATTGTTTAAATTCGAATTTGACAATCGACTTGTTAACAATTATTTAATCGAAATATTATACGTACTATATTAACCCATATTTCATAAATTCATATATTGAAACTAACGAATTTAATTAATTTCGAGATTGAATTAAACTTCCGTTTTAATGCCAACAACATATTTCATTGAATTAGAATGTTCCAATGTATTCTAAATAATACGAATTCTTATCGATTTACTTCGATTCGATATTTCCAATTTAAAAAAATATGGAAAAAATTTGTAAATTCCTACCTGTTTCTATCGACCAAAATTGGTGGATGCGCCGGACGATTTCTTAGTCGAATGATTCGACAATTTCCAACGCGCAACAAGCGGAAATTTATAAATTTGTCAAACTATAGCGATGTATGTATTCCGTTTTAATACAACGAATCAATCTTGAGAGGATCGTGTAATTTTTGTACAATCATAGAATTACACATACACGTACAGATATGTGTCTCGTGGGTATCGTGCAGTCTTAAATAGAAGTTAGATCACGTTTCAACATTACTAGCTAGGAGAGTTGAACTGTAACCATCTTTTATTATTATATTTCGCACAATAGTAGAGATATTGTACTATGTTGTTGTTGCTGTTTTGAAAAATTATCTCCCCATGCTGTCTGACTAATTGTGTGTATCAAGATTTTCGGTTGTTATTCCTGACAAAACAACAATAACAGGGATGATGTGAGATATTAAACAATAGAGAATTTCGATTGTGTATATCGTATGAATTAAATTTTAATTAAAAGAGACAGGCATTCTCTTTACAACCTCCACTATATTCAGGAACATATTAAAGTATATAACATGGTAATATAGATATACATATACACAACTTGTGTTTATATCGAATTTTGGATTAAGTTTATTCTAAGTTCAGTTTCGGTACGTATTAGGGACCGAACATTATACGCGTAAATGAATAGAAATTTGTAAAATAGTTTACAAACTCACTTTACTAACATTACAATTTAAACTATTGTGAACAACAATAACTTTAATGGTGTTTTCATCAAACAAGACCGAAATTATAACGGCCAGTCCCCCAAAAAATTATCTAAATCTAAATAATCTTACAATATGAACCGAATATATGAACTGAACGTGGACTATTGCATATTCTATACAACACTTCCTGTAACATGTCTTGCTCATTTCCATAACACTGTATCTAATATGAATACTGATAGTCATTTTGAATGCAATATTTATCCGAAAACTGCTACTTTTTCCCAAATAAATCCTCTAATTGCTTGCAATTTTGGAAATTTGGGACGATTTCAACAAAATTGTTTATTTTCCAGACCCCAGTGGTTAATTATTGATTTAATGGATTTGATTTAGGGCCAGATCTTCTTGTTTATTACAATCGTCGATGAGCCGAAATGGAAAAGAATCCATTGTTAGTTAGATTAAACAAAGTGCCATATTCCTGTGGAAAGTTTTTAAATTTTTAACTTTACGCACGTGTCCCACGTTGAACATTCCCTTCTTCATTTGCATATTTAAACGATTTTTCTAAAAATTTCCCCGACATAGTAACTCTGTTACGTTTTCCTCTAGTTTTATCGTTATTTTATCTCTTTTTTCTTGAATAACACTATATAAACTTCGCTACTGGTAACTGTAGCGAAAAAAGAATTTACACCTCCGTTGTATGCTTATCGTTTGGCTTGTTAAAAGTTCCCAAACGGCTCCAAAACTAATCTTATTATCTCCAATTTTTTGAATATTCCCAAAAAACCAACTCTCATTAGATTTAATTGCGCCAATTCCAGGTAATTGTATCAAATAATACGGAATTATGATCGACCTATAGCAATTTAGCCAATATTGGAATATTTGTGAATCAATTTGAATATATAAAGATTGTTTCATGCGGGAATATGTTAGTTTCAATCGTTCGTCAAATAAAATCGTCGGGTAGCTTGTACGAACATGAAATCACAAAAGAAAGACTAATATTTGTGTAAATCTTGTAACAAAGGTTCACCTTTTCGACATAATTTTCTCACAAAACAATCTAAAATAGATGTTTGGTGACCGAAAAAACCGACAATGCAGTTTGCATAATGATATACTGCCCCTTGAAAATCCGCCAAATTTGCGGAAATACGTTTATAGAAATGGTTCCTCGTTAAGATGTACTCTACTACTACTTAAATAGTACTTAAATGAAAATAAAATTAAACTGAAATTCTGTATAATAACGTAAAGTGACAGGAGTACGTGAGAGGAAAATTAAAAGGATTTTTCCGTTAGCACTATTACCCTCGTATAATTTCCGGAAATTGGGTATTTTCTTTTCAATTAAATTCACTTTAGACTTTGATTAGTAACATCTCGTCCGCAAAAACAAAAGACATTTTATCCCTAATTTTGCGGTTTCTATCCACTTCTGTTTGGATAATTGTTTTGTGTTTTTGTTGTTGTTCGGGATGATCGATCCTAGTTGATGTTGAATTTTTAAAATATTGGAAATTTCATTTTAATGCGTTGATAGACAATAAAATAACAAACACAATGGAATGGTAGAAAAAAGGTTAACCAAGCCGCAATTTATATGATTCATCTTAGGTAAAGTTCAGCAATTTCAACCCTAGAAGCCGCCGGAATCAATTTACATCTCGTTATTCTCTCTCTTGCCCCCATCAGTCCGTTATACTGTGAGAGTTACACACTGATTTCACAAACTCACGAAAACCAACCGTACAGATTATAATGGAATTCATTTTTGCTGAACAAATATCGTATATATTATATAAGAGTAAGTGGAAGAGAATGGAACGAAAGGGGGTGAAATAATATAATATAATGGCAACAATTTATTCAAATTAATTTTACGAAATGTTACGAAATAACCAAGCTCCTGTTGTTATTTCCCTTTTTTCGCCCCATATAAATATTCCAATGTGTAATACTAAAAAATCATTAAGGTATTTAATAAAATTTCCCAGTTATCATGATAACGTAAAAATTGCCGGTATTGTATAAATTAAAATTTCTATTTAAAGACCACATTTTCAAAACTCCATTTGATAACGAAATTTCCACAAAGTTTCCACTTTAACTCCAACGAAAGCTTCTCTCACCAATGAAACTTTGTTAAAAAATACGTGAAATGTTTTAAGGAGTTTACAACATGAAAGTGATGTTAAAATCATACAAATTTCTCATGCACTTTAACGTATAATTTCTACCCCAACTACTCAACCACCCCACTTAAACGGACACGCAAAAATTTCGTTTTCAGGTCAATGTGTAGTTATATTGTGAAATAGGTCACGCATAAGAATACAAATTTTAATCGATATATCGGCCAAATTCATCAAATTTACCGGATTAGAAACTAGAAACTTTTCGATTGACAATCGGAAATTCGTTAAAGATCAGCAGTAATGGATTTTGGATAGTGCACTTGACCGATGATTGGAGCGATTGTTCCAACTGAATTCAAATCTAATTAGTCGACTGTACTTTGAGGCCCTCAAAACTAACGACCTGGAAGAGCTTTTTTACGTAGAAAAAAGAGCGTTATCATCATTGTTGTTTGTTATTGTTCCACGTTGAACGGATGTATTTTTTCTTGTGCTGTGTTAATGAGACTATAGTTGCAAGTTTTATTTATCGCGCCCCTGATAGTCGCTTTTCTTCTTTTGTTGTTTCCCTTATTTATATTTTTAGTGCATCCGTGAAAATCTAACAAATTATGTCGGTAATTCATTAGTAAAACATTAATTCCAACAATATTGTTGGCATCGGTGTAATCCGCGGAAATGGAATCGTTCTTCTTTATGGCTAACGTCCCAGATGTGGACAATTTGAGCAGATTTCAATTTGATATGAAAATGACCAGGAGGAGAGTTATATGCTTGTTGTCTTGATGGCATCTACCACCAACCGGATCAATGCTGCAAGCTAACAAAAATTTCTACAAAGCGTACCACTCGATGAACGATTTGGAGAATATTTAAAAAACTTACAGAGAAAATTGTGGCAAAATTTGGCCCCTGTCGTTCATCAAGAAGTTGCTCTAAAGTGTCTTTTTGGAAACGAGCAAGAATTACTGAGTTCTCGGGGACTTCCCTACAAATCCCTGAAATATTCTTGGAAATACTCGCCGAAATCTAAGACTTTATAGATTCTATAGGGTCCACCCTGTATGCGATAGAGAAGGATAAATTTAGCACAATTGGGTGAGCGTTGGACGCGGATATGGGGTCGGTCTTTCGATCCGTCCAAGGGTATAACGTAACTGTTATATACTTTCATATCTTTTTACTACTTCTGCTTTTGCAACGTCAGATTTTTATTACGTTCGCGATATAGTTTCCTCAATCAAGATTTCATTATAGATAGCGTAAATTTTAATATTGGATTCAATTTCATTTTGACGGTTCGGATTTAAAATGAGACGCATAAATTTACAGGCGGTGATAATTGCTTCTCGTTTGAATCGCATGAAACTTTCCTGGACTAGCGTTAGTTAAGAATAAAAAAAAGCAGTATAAAGAATGGGGTAAATATAAAATGGATATAACGAGTTTTAGTCTCTGTTGGTGCCCTTTGTCTACGGTAAACATTGTTTATATTGACTGACTGCAGTCGGAATGGGATAGAAAAAAGAAAAGCCGCCACGGATATAATAAAAGCACCCCACAAACTACAAACGGGTTGAAATTTTTACCGATTTGCCAACATATGCTATAAAATTTCTTTAAAAAACAGAAAGAAAAACAGTCTTTATAATAAAACAAATAGTTCTCAAGTTTTCCAATTATACTTTATGATATTTTTATGTCAATAATTTCTTATTGTTTTCTACTTTTCAAACTATTATTGAAACCATAGAAAAATTGATTACAAATATTTACCGACTATACAAAAATATTTAAAAAGAGAATCAAGTATAGTTCCGACCAAAAAATTCCTATCGCCCTGATAAAGCAGCATATCCATAAAAATACACCCTGTTGCTAAAAATAATAAAGTTATTGACAGCTATGATTTATTAGGCCTTAACTAAATCAATATATATAGTGTGGTATTTCATATATCATTCAATGACGTTTATATAGAATTTCCTGCAAACCGACCATCCTAATTCTAGGGTGGTAGTTGGTAGCAATCGAGGAGCGAGAGAACTTTCAACAATTTAATCGTTTTTAGAAATTACACTACTCATAGTAAACCCCTTTTTAAGACTACCACTTACACCGTATAGCATAAGTGTTTACTTTAGCCAACTAAAATCCATTCCATTAAAACAGTAGCAGACGATTTTCCGAAGAAAATAATACCCGAATGGAAACAATGCATTTTATTTGTTAATAAAACAGATTATCCAACTGCTACTAGTTTCAACGGCTATAAAAACCGTATTCTGCAATTTTGTATAAAGTACGATGCATTGCGCAACTTACAGCACAGATAGAGGGCAATACTGATAAATCATAAAAGTTATAGAATACGATCCTTACTGAAAATCATATAAATTACAATGCATTGCGCAACTTACAGCGCAGATAGAGGGCGACACGGATAGATCATGTTGTGAAACAGTTACAGAATACGGTCTTTGCTGCAAGTATATAGATCTCATAGATAGCTGACAGACAAGGGGGCGTTCACTGCATGATTAGTAGCATTGAAGGTAAACTTACGGTTCGTTTGGTATTCTCCAACTTGACTGGCATAGTGATTGATGTATTTGCCTAAAACACAAAAACAACCAAACCAATAAATTAACAAAATTGTAACACCAAAGGCAATAACAAACGAAAACAAAACATCACACAGACAAAAAAATGATTATCATTTATTCGTATAGCGGAGAGGACAATGTGGACGTGAACTGTTTCCATTTTATTTCAATTCTTTTGTTGTTTAATCACGGCAATTTAAGTACAACACGTAAAAATTTAAAACTTGTTTCTATGTTGTACATATGATGCTTTTGTGTGTTGAAAAATATCATTACGCAAAAAAGCTCGGTAATGAGTAAGCCTATTCATTATGTGGTTGCGTGTACAGATATTGCGTGAGCTTTTTGATATTGTTTTTTTCTTCTTGTTTTTTACCAATTCTTTTAACGCATGCTCTATAGTTAATGTCCACAAATTTATATAGATGCGAATTATTCCTTCTATCCTACAATTATCCCAATATCGAATTTTTGTACGCGTAAATTGCGTAATTGGTGGCAATTGAAAGCCGATAGGGATGTCGAAATTTGGCGACAAAATCGCGAATCTTTATAATTTTAACCAAACTATCACTATTACTATTATCATTTTAGTGCCGCTATAAAATATTTATATATTGGATCGTGTGGCACGTCAGTGACACGTCACCATTTCCATATCTAAAACCGCTAAGAATACGTATTGGACATGCAATATTGGGGATCCTCGTCGACGTAGAAATCCAATAGAATCTAAAAATTTTCACCCAATTTAACGATTTTTCCGAGTACTTGTATGTTGGAAATAGGCGTTGTGATTTATTAAAATTACAGGGTGAATTTTAAAATATTCGGCTGCATTGCAAAGATATTTGTACGGTCTGGTTCGATTCAATAATGGATTTTATTACAAAGAAACTAGTACAAATGATGGATGATGTAATTAGCGAACGACCGGATAATTGACCCATATTTTTTGCTTTTCTAACAGTGTAAATAACTCGACATTCTACATTCATCGGGTATCAATAGGGGTTGTAGTAAATCCTCGATGACGCACTATTTAAATGGATTACACACCGCAATTAGTGAAGTTTAAGACTTTAATAAAGCGTTGAATGCTCAATCGAAACCTCCAATATAATTGAATAAAGAAATAATTAAAAAAACTTTTGATTTATCGCATTAAAATCGTAATTAATTGGAACCGGACCTGGTGTAGCATATTTAATGATTAAATTGAAATAAATTTTGTTGTTTTTGATTCGGTGTTGATGATGAAAAACCGGAAATCGATAGTTGAAATATAATTGAAATTTCCACCCTCAGAGAAAAGTTGAAAGAAATTTGTTAGTACAAACAGAATAAATGAGTCTTAATTTGTTAGATACACCTGGCGATCGTCTAATTAACACCGTTATAAATCTTTCGTATAACATCCAGTTTCGGTATAATCTGTTGAAAGACATTAACCGTATAATTGCAAATAATTCTGGGTGGTCTCCGTCTTGATATTTATTGACTAACAAGAGCCAAATTTCAACAAACGACCAAAGTATCTGGCGGATCATGTTGCCTGTCGTATCGTTGAATTTCTTGTAAGATGAATGACTAGTTGCTCTTCTCAGCTTGCTCGTAGCCTAACAAAACAATATAGAAGTGGATCGTGGACGGGGAAAAACGAGACAACAAGACTTCATCCAAAACGGCGGTGATGTTCAAAAAACGATTTATGTTTCAAAGCGGTTCAGAAAAAAATTCCACAATTTTGTACAAAGTTGGTAACAAAGGGGTGAATTTTATGTATCGTGAGGGCACTTCATGGTGTGTTAAATTTCACAAAGTCATTTATGTCTATTTAAGTTTCGAAGTTTCGTATGTAATGTGGAATCGTACAGATAAGAGTTGCAAACCATTGGTTGTAGTAGCGTGGTTTAACTATAAACTACTATTTTAGTGACATTAAAATTGTTGAAATGAATTGATGTGGTTTTAAATTATTGGAATAAATGAATGGGTACTATGGAGTTATCCATAAAACAATCCGAATTGGAATCAGACTTTTGTCAATAATGGAAACCAATTCGGCAGGATATTGTTTGTGCACATTTCGATTTTCGAAACGTTCTCTCAACGAAATAAACCAATACAAAATGTGTATGTTTAGTCAACATTGGCAAGATCGGACCAACGACCTATAAAATTTGATCTTTGGGATTATACCAACATACAACGCTATATTTAGTGTCCTTTCTCTATGATACACATACATTTCCTAGACCAATTAATCAATACAGTTGAACGGAACTTGTTAATGGGCAAACCATAACATAATGCGGAAAGTTGGAAACTTTACTATCATTACTACAACTATTACAACAAAACTGTTGTTGCTAGCAAAAGACGGATTTGCTCAGGTTGAAACGGGTCGCTGATCATCGCGCAAAACTCAACCACGCAGCGGTTCAATTAAACAATTCCAATCAATACAAATTAAAGCTTGTAGAATCCAATCAACACACCAATTTTGCTATCTTATAATTCACCATGCACGAAAAAATCGATAAATCCCAAATAGGAGCGATTTATCCGGTAAATCTCGCAAATTTTGTAGCCCAAATTCGTTTTGTTTTTTAACAAAAGGCGAATTGTTTTTTTGCCGCTTTCTATTTGTCTAACTCCATTTTCGTTTTAAGAATGTGCAATTTGTTTCCGAGCTTCTTGAAATTTGGTAGCGCAAAATAAATGATCCAATTTTTGTGTGAAAGAAGAAGACACTTGTACCAACTAAACGCGAAAAAATCGACAACAATAGAAATTATTTCCAACTTTTCCAACATTTGATAGGGTCCTGTAAATTTTGAAATATTAAACAGTCTGTTTTGCTTGAAAAAAAACAGTCGTCCCCATTTTCTTCTTTTGTAAGTTTTGATCAAGTTGTGACAAATCAAAATTGCATGCAAGTAGAAACTATAAAGTTATTCATGTTTGGAATACTAAATCCAAGAAACTCTATAGAGAAATTGCACGTAAAACAAACACAAACCTATTTAAAGCTATATTTGAGCCAATAGTGGAATGTTTGTTGTTGAATCATACAATTGAACGTTTGTTCAATATCTGTTTAACAATTTAATTGGACAAATGAACGTTCCGCTGTGATCTATTTTCGAGACTTTATATTGAAACGCTTGAAAAAAAATTGTTTACTGTTTCTTCCTGTGAATACCAATATTTCAAATCGTAGTGGATATGATAGATTAGTCAAAGAAACCCAGAATATTATTATTTTCTATTTCTCTACAAATATATGGAAATTTTTCTTAAATTCGCCGTCTCTTTCTGTTCTATACGGCTAGAAATAAGCACGCAATAACGTAATTTTTCTTTCCAACAACACACGCATTTTTTCAGTTTAATGTCCGCAATAGTAAAGATTTTTATTTTAATAATAACAAACTATTTTATTATTGAATAGAAAATAACGGTGCATTATTGAAAAATTTACAATTTATACAACATTAATGTTGGAATTACATTTTTTGCTGCATAATCTAGGCATACAACATAAATTTTTAATGGTCTATTATGCATTTTTCGAGAGAAATTGCAGTATTAGCATTATAAGTAGACGGTCGTTGGATTATAAGGATTAATGAGCACTCAACTACTGATTATTCCACATTTAACACACAATGGATTATAAGGAATTATTGGCCATTGATAATCTCGTTAACGCTTTCTAAATGTTCGTAATTCGACGATTGAAGCGCATTTTTCCAAGAAAATACGGGAAAACTTACGCTCGAGCGGATACAAAATTTTGGCGTTTCTTTTGCGACGTTTTATTTTTTTTTCTCAAAAACTATCCACCAAATTTGCTCCATTTTTGCTTATCATACGAGAGTTACTTTTGTTTAACTCCTGTATTTCTTTAGTTGACTTTGAATTTACAGGTTTTGCAAAAATACAACTGATACCAGTCCTGAGTCCCGAGCATTCTTCTAAAAGAGTGCAATAGTTTCCACTAGAGCTCAACCTTAAGGATCTGCAGCACATTTCTTAGGATCTCCCCAAGGAGCTTATAGTTTATAGCTTTATTTCGCTTCGGTTTTTGAAGGGATTTGAATGTCTTCAAAAGAATTCGAAATTATTAGATTATCATGCCCTCTTTCTGTGCATATGCTTTCAAATGGGATATTGTACAATTGTTTATCTTTTAAATTGTAGAAATCAACGAATTTACAACTTTTTTATCAAATCTCTGGAAAACTATTATAGATTTGAAAGTGTTTTTAATTTTCTATCAGAATCTCTAGAATAAACAATCTTAATCGAATTATGAGGGAAAAATACAATAAATTACAGCAAAAAACACTCCTATATTCTCCTCTGTAACTCAAGCCAATTGATACTTTCCAAAGCGAAAATACTATGTCCCTTGGAATGCTCGTTCAAATACCATTTAAATCATTTAAATCCGCTCGAAAATAAATGGGGAGTTTTATAAATAAAGACGTACTGTGGCCCCTCATCAACCCCGTTTCGAAATAGTCCTGGAATAATTGCAACTCTAACTGAGGGACTATAAGCGGAAGTTATGAGTAAAGTCAAGAATCGTTCGCGATACAGACCGATATAAGTGTCGCAAGGGGATGGATTTGGCTATAAAAACTGCCCGAAGCTCACACCTATAAAAAACGTAATCTATAAAGTGCAATCTAGAAAATGCAAAAAGTTAAAGGATTTTATAGACAATCATATGGGCCCCAATGGATTTTCATATTTCACAAAAATTGTATTTTCGTCGAGTTTAATTGAAATAAAGAAGTGATGTGTTGTTTCAACCATTGAAAACTTTTAATTAACAATCGCAACAATAGTGTTGGACTCGAATAGGGAGGGTTTGTCCCCTAAAGGTGTACGTCCCCTCGTTTATATTCATATGTAAAGCTTTATTTCTTGTATAATATAATTTTATTAGAGAGTGACGTGTTGTTCTGTAAATACGATAAAGACATCAATGGTAATTGCTTAATGTCACAATAGATTCCATTCGGCTTTTACAAATTGTAAACATTACGATTTCTATTTAAATTATTCAATATAGGACATTGTATTTAAAAATATTGACGTATCGTGTTTTGAATTTAATGAGACTGGACAAGTTGTATAAAGTTAAATATTATTTAGTTTGTATAGTAGAATAACTTTTGTTCTGATTTGTTATTTTGTCTTTTAAAAGTTGTAAAATAAATCTGCATCAAGCAGCGAACAAGTTTTATATATAGGTACGGGAAATATATAACGAATAGAAGCGGGGATTTTGCATTTTAGTTCCTCTAGGGACACTGAACTGGCGTCCTTTTTGCGAAATTATGTTCAGCTGTCACATACGACTGTCGATTATCCGCACACATACATACGAATGCTAGTCCATGATTTATGTTTTAGTCATTTTCTGAGACCGGACTTTTCTCAACGTTATAGAAAAGCTCCAAGAGTTATACGACTGTAGTCAAACGGTGGTCAGGAAACGAGTTGAATTTTTTTTTATATATTCAGCGATTGTGGTCACGTATCCCACATAAAATGCGATACTTAACTTTTCAATTTACAAAACTGAATAGAATTAGATTATAATTCAACAAATATTTTTGTTATAACTATTTTAAAGACGATGAAATTTTTATAGAGATGTTGGTAAAACATTGGAGGATTTAATATGAATGATCACTTCACTATAATGGCTTCTTATATTGTTTTATTGCCCTTAAAGCCGGAAATTTACGCCACACGTCCAACTGTGATTCCAGAGTGATTTTTGTCAACATAACGAATTTTAGATTTGTTTAACTTTAAACACCTAAAACGATTGTCAAATGCGGTATTGTTTAATAAAGGACCGGTAGGTGTCCTGGGGCCATTGTTGACGACCGCACACGCAGAAGGGTTCTATGCTATAAACGCTACCATTGTCGGTACGAATAGAAGGCGTCACAGATGGGGTAACGCGAATAACGGGCTGAACCCATGCGGAAGATGAAACATAAAATATAATTGAAATGCGACTAGGCGACACATTGTCAGTATACATACACAGACAAGTTACACATACGGGTGCGGCACAATTGTTGCCACTACACGGTATGTAAACAGACAAGGACAATTTCTATATTAAATTTAAGCTACACATCCCAAAGATGCCAGTTTTGTAACCACAAAAAAACTTTATCTATCGTGTAGCTCTCCCGTTTCGATACATGAAAGTCAAACACGCCCACCAATCCCTGGCACCGGTATAGATTTTCATCCCTGTACCTGACAGGGTGGCACAATTAATCCATTCGAAACTCAAGTGTCGTCTACTGCAGAGTTTCTCAACCGGTCCGCAGAAAAATGCTACCCCCCAAAAAACAATTTTCAAAAAATTGTATTATAGAAATGTTTTAATGATTATTCACCAAGCTAGATTTTGATACAGGTTCAAGATTACGCTCGAGTTAAATCGTTTGAGCAACGGCGATTAAGGTGTAAAATTGTAACCGGTTTGAAATTTGATTTGCGTTGGTGAATACCACCCTAAAGAGCCGGAGTAGAAGTCAGAAGCCGATAAAAAAGTGGAAACTTCTACGAATAGTTTCTTTTTTTTTTAATTGAAAATTCGAGCTTTTAGGCTTCGAAACAGCATTTCAAGCTGGTGCAAAAAAATTATGTTCAACAAGTGAAAATGGCTTACGGATTTTTCCATGATTTTCCCGAGGTTTCAAAATTTGATATTTGGCCTCTATTACTTGAATTCCAGTACTAATAGGTAGAACCTTTTGCTATTTTCTTAATTTTCCGGAAAACTGCCTGGTCGATTGAAAAATTTCTTGCAGAAAGCTATTTCGATTTGCTGTCGAATAAACTTTACTGCAAACAAATTGATATAAGCTGCATTATGGAGGAAACTTCTAGATTTTCATCTGTAATTCAAAATTTCCGACACATTTTCTAAAACGTTAAAACCCCTCTTATGTAACTTAAAAGGCTCTTTCGAACAAGTCCAAAAACGTGAATTTTCGTTAAAAAATTAAGGAGAAATCGTTCCTCAAAGTTTGCACTCTTGTTGTCGGCTTCTGGTCCGGCCCTTTAGGAAAGGTACTACTATCAAAAGTGTTTGAGAACATTTCTAAAAAGCGGGCAAAGAGGATATAATTTGAAAATCCGAAACTATTGCTAAAATGAAGTAAGAGTTCTAAAATAAATGGAAATTTCTGCTTAGAATTCTTGTAAAGGCTAAGATTTTGAAGTCGCTTAAAATGCTGAAAGCTCTATAAGAGTTTGATTCGGTAATGCAATTCTTGATATAAAATTCAAAAACTTTTTCTTTACTCTTAAAACTGATAAAATTTTAAGAAAAAGATCTTCTAAGGAATTGCTTCATTTTATGATAAGTATCTATAGTTGCCCTTCAGTTTCTCTAAGTTTTCAAAAAATGTAGAAGTTTAGTTAGAAATTTCAAAATTTTCATCAGAAGTCTTACTATATTCCAAAAGTTTGATAATAATAAAAATTAAAGAGCTTCTCGATATAAAATTTGGAGATTTTTATAAGAAATGTTGCATGATATCATTTACTGTTTATATAAAATTTTGAGGAATTTGACGGTTTCAACTCGAAATCTAGAAATTTTTTTAGTGCGAAGCATTGGGCCATATGCATAAAAATGAAGTGAATTCTTTTACTTCGAAATTAAAATAAATCCTTAGGTTTGAATGCATAAAAGTGCAGTAATCGCTTTTACTCAAATATGTGACTACAGTGATGTAGCATTTGCTTCGGACTTACTTTTTTAGCAGTAAATCTTTGGTCTAGATGCATAAAAATGTTTGTATTAAAGCAAATGCTTCGAAGTTGCGTAGTCTGCTTGGTGTTAAATTTCACACTTATCAAACAAGATTTTTTGTCGAAAATGGCCGCATTCATGAATGTTAATGTTCGAAAAAATTATAGAAATAGAAGCGAAATGTCGTGACTGTGACTTCAAAAGCTTACACTGCTTACAGCGGCTTGCTCATTACTTTCTTGTGGAGCATTTAGAAACAAGAGGTGGAGCTCTTTCTCCAGAATAGCAGATGAAAGTTTTCTTAAGATTTGTAAGTGGTCAAAGAAATAAATGCTTACGTTTTTTGGTTTTTGCTTCGAAGGAAAAGCATTTACTTTTTGCATATGAAATGAAGTATTTGCTTTTGCTTTTACTTTTTCTAAGAAGCACAAGCTTCTGCTTTTACTGCTTACTTTCAGATCTTACTATNTTTTTTATGCATACGGCCCATTGTCAGTGCACTCGAGAAGAAAATAAGAAACTGCCTTATAAGTCAAATTATTATATGATGACACTTCCACTGAAATTGCTAATAATTTAAAAATTTTACCAGATACCGAGGAAAAAGCCTATAAGACTAGAGGTCAAATTACATCAAAAGTGATAAAATATCTTCAAATAAAACAACATATTTCAATTAAAAGTAGAAAAAGAAATGATTACTTGTACAAATAATTCACCGATTCTTCAAAATACTAGAATAGCAACAAACAACGAATACACGAGAACGAATGACAATGGCCAAATTGAGAATTGTAAGCTTAGACCATTAAACATTTAGGTACTACCAACATCTAGGAAGTTTTTTTACCAAGATATAATTTGATGGGCAGAAATTTAAAATCTTCATTTTCCATTGACCAAATTGAAAAAATCGGTTTTCCTAATTGGGTTGGGATAACCGAGTTCCCTAAATGTCTAAGCTTACAACTGCAAATTTCATTAATATCAGTCTTCTTTTTACTAGTTGATAAGTTCTTTTGTCGAATACTATCAAAGAATAATTTGACTCCTTTTAGTTTTTTATTTTTGGTACTTTTTGATTCCAATTTTGAAAAAATCTTAGCCCAAAATTTCAAGACTTTGATGGAAAATTTTGAAGCACTCACTAATTTATTTGATTTTAATCTAAAATTTTGACCCTTTAATTTGTTGCATTTCGAAATCCGGCCTTCAAAAACGATTGAGAAACACTGGCCTACAACACCATCACTATTGACAACATCGACTAATCCCGTTCTCCCTTATCGTTTCTTTTCCACGAACAAGTCAATCAAAATTCAATCACCTACATCATTCCAATTTAACTTGATAACAAATCAATTCAACCACTAGTCGAGTAGTGTTTGTAAGTCTACAATTTAAGGCAGAATCGTTCGGAAAAAATACCCTTTTTTAGATTGTCACACATTGCAAAACCGGAGATGAAATAATTCCAACCGCTGGGGGTTCTGCGGTTAATTACGATACCTAACCGACAGAAAAAAAAGGACGCGATTGTTTCGCCCCCAGCAATCCAGTAAAGTAATCATTAAAAGCGCTACTATCAAAGGTGGAAACGGTTTCAATAGTATCTAAATTACAGTAAATAATGGAGTTTTAAATGAATAAATGTACTATTAGAAAACTGGATTGTATGAGTGTTATTTGCAACAAGTCAATTGAGGATCTGCACAATATTTCACTGACACTATCAAGATCTTGATGAGCAATTCATTCTATTCTTTTATTCTACTTTGGTGTTTTCGTATAGCAGCAGCTTTCTTAAGGTTTGTTTTACGACTTCATAAATTGACTAAACTTATATATACTGTAAAACATATCTTTCAACAAAGATAATCTCGGTGCTCCTAGATATACAGTAAATCAATAATGGGGCTTTTATTACGACTTTCAAAGCTTAAATTAAACATAAATTATAAACAAGTGATAATAATAGTTTGGAAAACTGATTAAAATTTTATATATTCCCCGATTTATTGACCTTTTATTCCTTAATTGTATTTGGCTTTTGCCAGCTTTATTATTGGCCTATAATGTGTTGTTATATGACAAAAGCTGTTTACCCTCTCTCTAAGGGCACCATATGCGTTTTAGAAAATGGTTCGACTCTTTTGACTTGTGATTTATATAACCGTAAGGGATAGTAGAACGTGTCATATGCAGAAAAATCCTGTGTCATATACCTACATATATAAACTATAAGATCCCGAAGGAATATCGCATCTGTTCATTGGTGCATAAAAATGTACGTTCCACATCATCTGGCCGGGATGGTTTCCATTTTATTTTTTCCTCATTTTATCCCCTGTTGACTGATTTCTAAATACTATTAGTATCGAGTATTTTTGAACAGGTTTTTCTACTTGTTCCAAAAAATATGTTATCGGCTTTTTTCCGGTGACATTAAGCTTCGAAATATTGCAAAACGCTCTTTGCTAGTCTAGAGTAACTGTAAATAAACTCGATAACTTTTTTTAAGTGGGTACAACTTGAAAGCCTCTAAAAATGTGAAGTGTTTTTTTCACATTTGATGATGTGAAATTGTTGGGTATATGAAGAAAGTGTTCGCCAAAATAGCAGGTTTTCATAAATCGCCGAAGAATTTCCATAGAAATCAATCACTTGTTGGTACAACAGATATTTTCATCCATATAGTAAATATTTTAGCATATATAGCGATTTATCTTCAATGTATTTAAAATAAAGCAAGTCGGCCGTGAGATTCCATCAAGTTTCAGGATGTTCGCTACCAAGCCAAGCGCGAAAATTACTTTAGCAGCTGTAAGGATAACGTAAACGTGATAGACTTGTTTCATTTTCAAACTCTCCAACATTAACGTCATATTCGAAACATTAACAATGGTGAGTTTCGAAAATTCCAATCTTGACCTGAAATTGCGTAGTTTTACGGTTGAATTTTACGAGTATCGGCCCGTTTTCCAGTTAATTAAAGACGTATCCTACTGGTTTAATATCGCGCGATTATTACAATTATAACTAAAGTTAATAAACAAAAATATGAAGCTTTATGGTCCAATTAAAGCGAAATTTCGTCGATATTCGTCAAATATTTGGGATCAACATTTTCTAGAATCGTTCGTATAACAAAAACAATGTATGATACAGAGATCCGCCATCTTGATAAAGTCAAATAGCACCACCGGGACAGATAAATAGTAAATAGAGCTTGCACATTGGCCGCTTCACATCTCACAAATAGCCACCATAAATATCTGGACGGCTTAGCTAATACAGGACCTTTTACTGTTCTTTGTTCGTTTCAGTTTCAGTAGTTATGTTGTTGTTGTATTCGTTTTTTCTTTGTAATTTCCCGATGACAATTTTTGCCGGATATGATTGGATAAAATATAAGAAAAATCATAGCCTATTTAAAGGAGATGGTATAATAAACGAAGAAAGAAGTGGAGTGTACGAAACGAAGAAATATTTGCTGATACTTGATAAACATATTGATTTATAAAATTGAGTTTTCCCTATGTTGGTTTATAAAATTATCTGCTTTAAGCAAATATTTTGTTGGGGATGTTCTTATGTAAATCCTTCTACTTGTTCAATTCGATCTACCATCGTAGAAGAAAAATGGAATACTTTTTTAAGAGATACTTCTGATTCTAAATCAGATTTGAATGTTTGCCGATTGATGGATCTCTCGTTTTTTTTTTCTAGCAGCTCATTCCAGCTATACAATAGAATTATTCAATAATCGTTCACCTGTACGTTAACAAAACTTCAGCAATTGTTGTTTAGATATTCCAACAATGCTATTATTGGTACTAAACATTTACATCAACAAAGGATATCAAGATAATGCTAACGGAATCGATAGAAATAGATAATTGAATTAACGAACATTGCGGCTAATTCAGTGGAAAAATAAGAGGCAATTAACATAAAATTACAACACGCCAAGTTCCAGCATTATTAATTAAAGATTAGATAATTAGTGACACATCAACAATTTTCCTAACAGAAAACAACAACTCTATAACGGATAGTTGAGTCGTATTGGAAAAACCTCAACATAATCCGGATTTATTTATTTTATCGGATTACAAGCTTTTTATCATTTCACTAGGCAATTTACATGAATTCTAAATAACTATGTTTGATTAACTGATTGATTTTAACAGAGATACTCGTTTATGTCAGCCAATAGCTTGTTTTATGGTGAATTTATTTCAACTTGACTAAAACATTGATTTTATTAGCAAATAATTAACGATTAAAGTCGATGGATATTCGTATAATTTGAATGCAATTTTCGTTGTTATAATCGTATGGATGTCAAGAAAGACCCGAATAAGTCGGCGGGTTTATAAATCACACAATACCAACCGCAAGCGTTTTCATCATTTATATACTAAACCTATATAGGCACCTATATGTGTAGTATATACTATAGTAGAGAATAGTATAAGAAGACCGGAATGATGTATGAGACGAAATATAATTCTGAAAGCAGCCAGAGGCAAGCGACCTGCTACCGGTCTTTGCGCCTTCCCCGGTCATAAATATTACTTTGACATGTACAAGTTCAATTCAGTATAGTACGTCTTTGTCGTTATCATCGTCTCTTCGTAACTATGCAAGCGCGAAATAATATTGCTTTCTTTTCTATTGAAATACCATCCGTCTCTAAGTATTACTCGTTTGTATAGTAAAAAGGATGATACTTGAAAATGAATCATATAGTATAAATTTTGTCTCGACATACACTTCCTCAAAAGATTGAAAATAACGAAACAACACATACAAAATATTGCTTCAAACCAAAATATACTCTCTATCAATAGTGTAAACTTAAATCAACTACACTTTTTAAACAGAGAATCGATTTTTAACCCAACACCGACTCTACCGTGCGATCCATTCAAAAGTATACCACGCTACAAGTTCTTGTGCTATTCGAAAAAAAATTGTACGAAGCCTTTAGAGATCATTTTAACAAAATTAGAACTTCTAAGATTACCAGTAAGTTGATTAAAAAACTCATATAAAATAACTCAGAATGACTTGAGGATTGTCCCAACGCTGATTTTTCGCTTGCATTTTAGACAAAACCAATGGTATGATTCTCGAGTCATTTTAAACCATTTTATGCCTAATTCTGATTTTCTAGACATCGTAACATTGTAAAAAAGAGCTTTTAGCCAATTTTTAAATGAGTTACGACTTGAGAATTTTGCTAAAATAGATTCTTAAAATATATTCGTCAAATAATGGGAACTGCCTTTACCTAAGACCTTATATTCTAAAGTAAAAATCGTGATGTAGGTCCTATCAGTCGGTCAACGATTAGAAGAATATTTTGAGGATTTGTAGAAGGATCTCCAATATTTTAGCAAAAGTCAGATCATGTAGCTCATCTGAAAATCGGCCAAAAAGACTTTTTGGCAATGTTGCAATTTTCATCAATTAATGTTGCATTGGGATTATTCTTACAATTAGTTGCTTTATTTGTGCAATTAACTGGCACAGTCTTATCCAAAAAGCGTTTTTGATCAACGTTTTGATAAGCTAAAGTCTTTAAAGTATTCCTGAAAGCGTTTATCAACTGTTAGTCATGCTCGGTATGCTCGCTTTAATCATAAAATGATTTTTTTGAGCAGTTGATAAGCTATGGATTCAACTTTAGTTAAAATATTCTGCAAAGCGTTGGTCAATTTTTAGATGAATTACCCAAAAAGTTTTGTTTGATCAACATTTTGTTGACTCCAACTTTCGCCAAAATCTTCAAAATATTGTTCGAATCATGTACTAGCTTTTAGATCAAACAAGGTCAAAAAAGCGTCTTTTTATCAACTCTTTGCTGAGCTACGAGTCAAATTTTCGCAAAAATCTTTAAAATATTCTTCTAATTGTTCAATAAATCACACGTTATGCCAGTCTTGTCCATAAAGCGACTTTTAATCATCTTTTTGCTGAGCTCCGAGTCCAACTGTAGATAAAATCTTCAAAATATTCTTCGAATCTTGTCAAAAAACCGGTCGATAACTTCTCGATAGCTACACATCCAACTTTCGCTAAATCTTCAAAATATTCTTCCAATCGTTCACCA